>CM053026.1:241337143-241405938 GCA_028564925.1 Lithobates sylvaticus
ATATCACCAGGGCCCGACCAACAGGCAAAAACTCTCACCAGGCAGACTTGGGAGCAGCATTAAGGGTAGAAACTGTAAGGTCAAAACCTAATGGCCAAAAAAAATCCCGGGGAACTCCTATATAAATATCCTTACCAATAAATATTAAAATTACATTAAA
The DNA here is from genome assembly GCA_028564925.1 of Lithobates sylvaticus. Lineage (NCBI taxonomy): Eukaryota > Metazoa > Chordata > Amphibia > Anura > Ranidae > Lithobates > Lithobates sylvaticus. Next base: position 241,337,304 of record CM053026.1, read on the forward strand.
CAGACAGAACCAATGGCCCTTTGGGTCTGCTATAGATTCTGAGGGGACCCCACGCAATTTTTTTCTTTTTAAATGGCGTGGGGTCCCCCAAAATCCATAACAGACCCAAAGGGCCTGGTATGGACTGGGGAGGGCACGTTGTTTTTTTTTTTTTTAAATATTTTTCTATTACCGGGCAATGCCAGCATGATTTTCTTTACATTCATCTGTCAGTGGGGAAGCCAGCTGACAGATGATGAGTCATCGGTTGTTAGGGACGTGTACCAGAATTCATATTTCAGTATGGCTTGGCAAAACTTTAGAGAAATATTTTTAAATTGGTTACAACAGTTAAACCACTCCTTTAGGATCATTTGATGAAAGCATTTCGTTTGGACAAGAGCCTCATCCCTGCAACTGTGGCCGTTGATTGTGGGGGTCTGCGGGCAGGTAGCTTATCAGAATCTGGAAGCCCATATCCCGCCTTCCCCATGTGAATGAGTATAGGGTACCAAAAAAAGTAATAAAAACACAGACACTTTTTTTGAAAATTCCTTTATTAAAAAAATAAAAAAACTGTGTCCCCTGATGTAAATCCATCATCAAACACGTTACCCGCCGCACATGAAAAAGGAAAAAAAAAAAAAAAAACACGCTGGCTACTGCAGGACAAGCCGTTTCTCATGTCCCCCTTCTGATGTCAACTGGAGGAGCCTGCAGTAGGCAGATGGCTTTCGTGTTGGCGAGAGGGTCGTTTTTTTCCGAGTGCAGCAGGAACCGTGATTGATGATGAATGTACATCTGGTGAGACAATGTTTTTTTTTTTTTTTTTTTAATAAAGGATTTGTCAAAAACTGTCTCTGTGTTTTTATTACTGTTTTACTCTTTATGGGTAGGGTACTCATTCACATAGGGGGGTTGGGATCTGGGATTCTGATAAGCCCCCTGCCTGCAGACCGCCACAACCACCTGCCACAGTTGTGGGGATGAGGCCCTTTTCCCCATCACCATGGGGACAAGGTGCTTTGGGGCGGAATTACTTCCAGGTGATTGGCCAGAGCCACAATGATGTCACTTCTGCGCATGCACACGGGAGCCACTGGTAAGGCCATACTAGCTGAAGCAACGGTATGGACGTGCCATTGCTTCAGTGCGCATGTGCCGATGACGACGGCACATGCTGATACAGGGGATATTTTCTAAACTGTGCAGGTTTAGGATATATCCGGGGTAGCTACAGATAAGCCTTATTTTAGGCCCTCTTTATGTTCATTCCCTCATTCCTAGCCTGTCAGGTTGCATGCTCAGAAGCAGGTCTTGTATGGATATTTCAGGGAGACCCTAAACTTTTTTTTCGTTTTTTTTTTTTGCTTGGATTTCCCTCTTAAAGTTCCTATGAGAACCAAAAGATTCTGATATGGAATTTGTGGGTACCACATGCCATTTATTTTTTGTGTGGGATCCCCATTGACATTACTGTTTTTTTTTTTTACATTCAGTTTCCATTGACTTTATTAGGGTTCAGATTATGCAGCCAAACTTTAGTCATGTTCTGTAAACTTGCCTCAAACTGAACTCAGGTGTGTTCGGCTAATCCTTAAGCTAGGCATACAATAATACATTTTGTACAAATATTCATAAAAACGTTTTTTGTGCATTTGATGACTTGATTAGAGTTGAGCGGACACCTGGATGTTCGGGTTCGGCGGGTTCGGCCGAACTTCGGAAAAAAGTCCGGGTTCGGGACCGAACTTGACCCCAAACTCCGAACCCCATTGAAGTCAATGGGGACCCGGACTTTTGAACACTAAAATGGCTGTAAAAAGGTCATGGAAAGGGCTAGAGGACTGCAAATGGCAACAAAATGTTGTTAAGAGCATGGCAAGTGATCTGCAAACAAATGTGGATAGGGAAATAACTTAAAATAACATAAAAAAAAATAAAATAAAAAAAAATGCTGGAGGCCCCCTTCTCAGCAGAAGAGGTACAGGAAGTCATTAAGAACCTCAGAAACTCAACGGCACGATGCCGCACATATGGTGGGAATACCCCAGAATACGCACTTTCTGGAAAAAATTATTCAATTTAATGGATAAGATAGTGGGAAAATAAAATACTTGGAAATAAAAAAAAAAATGAAAAAAATTATAATCTTGACCTAGGACGAAATTCAAATGGAGTAGGAGGTTGAGGTGGCGGTGGATGTGGCGGTGTAGGTGGAAGCGGCAGTGGAGGAGGACGAGGTAGCCAACACTGGTTCAAAAATACAACAATGGCTGGGTAAGGCTAGTGGTGAATGATGTGTCGAATTCTGTCCCCCGTCGCATAGTGTCTGCCCTGTACTGCGCTTGCTCAGTACGTAGGACAAGGGGATTTTGAAACTCTCCGAAGACGATGCGCGGTGACTCCAGGTTCAAGCCACATCATCCGAGGTTGAAGCCTAGCCAAGCGAGCCCGTGAGGGGCCCTGTTACTATGTGCTACCGTATGTCCACTTGGATGGTCGGGCTTGAACCTGCACTCACTGCGCAGGCGACGTTCATCTTTGGAGATTTTGTGAATCTCCTTGTCCTCCGTACTGCGCAAGCACTGCACCTGCGCAGTAAGTGGCCGGACACTATCCGATAGCAAGACAGTTTTCGTCAGAACACCGGTATATGTGTCTATTCTGCACAAGTCCTGTGGGATCCATGCCTGGTTCATTTTAATGAACGTGAGCTTGTCCACATTGGCTCTGGACAGGCGGCTGCGCTTGTCTGTGATAACGCCCCCTGCCGTGCTAAATACACGTTCAGATAATACACTGGCGGCAGGGCAGGCCAGCACCTCCAAGGCGTAAAGGGCAAGCTCAGGCCATGTGCCCAATTTGGAGACCCAGAAGTTGAAGGGGGCAGACCCGTCATGCAGTACGTGTACGCGTGTGCACACATACTGCTCCACCATGTTGGTGAAATGCTGCCTCCTGCTAAGACGTTCCATCTCAGCTGGTGGTGCTGGTTGTTGTGGCGTGCCGACAAAGCTTTTCCACATTCCGGCTATGCTAACCCTGCCTTGCGAGGTGCTGGCGGTGCCCGGGCTGCGTTGGCGACCTCTTCCTCCTCCTCTGCCTTCGCCTTGTGCTTCCACCGTACCCCCGCTTCCAAGTGGGAATGCCACCAGCAGCGCGTCTACCAGCGTGCGCTTGTACTCGCGCATCTTACGATCACGCTCCAGTGAGGAAATTAAGGATGGCACGTTGTCCTTGTAACGGGGATCCAGCAGGGTGGCCACCCAATAATCAGCACCAGTTAAAATGTGGGCAACTCGGCGGTCGTTGCGGAGACACTGCAGCATGTAATCGCTCATGTGTGCCAGGCTGCCCAGAGGCAAGGAAAAGCTGTCCTCTGTGGGAGGTGTATCGTCTGTGTCCTCTGTATCCCCCCAGCCACGCACCAGTGATGGACATGAGCTGGTCTGGGTGCCACCCTGCTGTGAACATGGTTCCTCCTCCTCCTCCATCTCCTCCTCATCCACCACCTTGTCATCCTCCAGAACTGTGCCCTTGCTGCCAGACAATTGTGTATCTGGCGCTTGTTGGTGCAGGAACCCACCCTCGTAGCCACTTGTAAATGACTGCCCTGAAAGCCTTGGAAATTAACCCTCTTCCTCCTCCTCCTCATCCTGTGCCACATCCTCTTCCATCATCGCCTTAAGAGTTTTTTCAAGGAGGCATAGAACTGGGATAGTAACGCTGAGAACGGCGTCATGGGCACTGGCCATGTTGGTGGAGTACTCGAAACAGCGCAACAAGGCACACAGGTCTCGCATGGAGGCCCAGTTATTGGCGGTGAAGTGGTGCTGTTCCGCAGAGCGACTCACGCGTGCGTGCTGCAGCTGAAACTCCACTATCGCCTGCTGCTGCTCGCACAGTCTGGCAAGCATGTGCAAGGTGGAGTTCGACCTTGTGGGCACGTCACATATGAGACGGTGAGCGGGAAGGCCGAAGTTACGCTGCAGCGCTGACAGGCGAGCAGCAGCAGGGTGAGAACGCCGAAAGTGCGCACAGACGGCCCGCACTTTCTGCAGCAGCTCTGGCATATCGGGGTAATTCTTCAGGAACCTCTGGACCACCAAGTTCAGCACATGCGCCAGGCAAGGGATGTGCGTCAAACCGGCAAGGCCCAGAGCTGCTACGAGATTTCGCCCATTATCGCACACCACCAGGCCGGGCTTGAGGCTCACTGCCACCAACCACTCATCGGTCTGTTGTTCCATGTCCCTCCACAACTCCTGCGCGGTGTGGGTTTTTTCCCCCAAACAGGAAAGTTTTAAAACTGCCTGCTGTCGTTTAGCCCTGGCTGTGCTGAAGTTGGTGGTGAAGGTGTTACGCTGACCGGATGAGGAGACGGTAGAGGATGAGGAGGCGGAGTAGGAGGAGTTAGCAACAGGAGGCAAACTGAAGTGCCCTGCAATCCTCAGTGGTGGAAGGACATGCGCCAAAGTGCTATCCGCCTCAGGCCCAGCCGCCACTACATTTACCCAGTGTGCTGTTAGGGAGATATAACGTCCCTGACCGTGCTTACTGGTCCACTTATCCGTAGTTAGGTGGACCTTGCCACAGATGGCGTTGCACAGTGCACACCTGATTTTGTCCCCCACTTGGTTGTGCAGGGAAGGGATAGCTAGTCTGGAAAAGTAGTGGCGGCTGGGCATGACGTACTGTGGGACAGCCAATGACATCAGTCTTTGAAAACTCTGCGTCTCCACCAGACGGAATGACAGCATTTCAAAGGCGAGCGATTTTGAAATGCTGGCATTCAGGGCCAGGGATCGTGGGTGGCTAGGGGGGTACTTCCTTTTCCGCTCCAGTGTTTGGGAAATAGAGAGCTGAAAGCTTCCATGGGACATTGTGGAGATGGTTGGTGACCCAGGTGGTAGTGTTGCTGGCAGATCCTCTGTTTGCGGGTTGGCAGGTGTCACTGTCACTACAGAGGTGGATGAAGAGGCCAAGACTGCAGCAGAAGAGGAAGCAGCCAGAGACCTTTCTTGTTTTTTGCGGTGTCTACTCCACTGCATCTCGTGCTTTGCACTTAGATGCCTGGTCATGCAGGTTGTGCTCAGGTTGAGAACGTTTATGCCTTGCTTCAAGCTCTGATTGCACAGCGTGCAAACCACTCGTGTCTTGTCATCAGGACATTGTCTGAAGAACTGCCACGCTAGGGAACTCCTTGCACCTGCAAATCCAAAAAAATTGTAGCGCTAATACATGCACATAATATAAATAAGTATTACAACATTCTAATGATAGACGTAAACAATGTAAAACACAAATTGTGTAAAATTATTACTAGAAATGACCCCAGTGATAACTGGAATAAAATATAAAGTTCGTGTTGATGGTAACACCAATAGATGAGTCCCTCAGATCAACTCAAAGATAGAGGAACATGGATATAAAAACAGGCTTGACTGATGTCATTGTGAGGCATATGTACTCTTACCAGATGTGTTGGATGTAGATACCGTACGGCATCCACATCAGACAGGCTTTAAGGTAGAATATCTTGCATCCATGGGTCGGGTGGAGAACTCCGCAAACTGGCACCAAACGGCTTCCAAGACAGGCCACCGGATCAGTCAGCAGTCACCGTACACAATAGACATCCAAGCATCCGATATCAAAGGGGATGATCCCAAGGACCGGGGAAAAACAGGATAAGAAATGGAGACAACTCCGATGGTGCAGGTCAATAAAGTATACGTAAAATTTATTCACATAGTAATGTGACAAAAATAAATAAAATCTCGAGAAAGTGTAAAATGGGTCGGCAATATGAGGGGTGTGAGACAGCAGACCTGCTGTCTCACACCCCCATATTGCCGACCCATTTTACACTTTCTCGAGATTTTATTTATTTTTGTCACATTACTATGTGAATAAATTTTACGTATACTTTATTGACCTGCACCATCGGAGTTGTCTCCATTTCTTATCCTGTTTTTCCCCGGTCCTTGGGATCATCCCCTTTGATATCGGATGCTTGGATGTCTATTGTGTACGGTGACTGCTGACTGATCCGGTGGCCTGTCTTGGAAGCCGTTTGGTGCCAGTTTGCGGAGTTCTCCTCCCGACCCATGGATGCAAGATATTCTACCTTAAAGCCTGTCTGATGTGGATGCCGTACGGTATTTACATCCAACACATCTGGTAAGAGTACATATGCCTCACAATGACATCAGTCAAGCCTGTTTTTATATCCATGTTCCTCTATCTTTGAGTTGATCTGAGGGACTCATCTATTGGTGTTACCATCAACACAAACTTTATATTTTATTCCAGTTATCACTGGGGTCATTTCTAGTAATAATTTTACACAATTTGTGTTTTACATTGTTTACGTCTATCATTAGAATGTTGTAATACTTATTTATATTATGTGCATGTATTAGCGCTACAATTTTTTTGGATTTGCATGTTTCTTGACTTTGTTTGTTTTGTTTGTTAGCGGCTTTTCACACTGTATAGTTTTTTGTAGCGTGGTGTTTTCCACATATACAACTCCTTGCACCTGGCTTTGGTGTGCTTGGTCCCTTGCTGCGTTGGGCAGTAGCAGACGTACTGTCTAGGGGACGGACGCTCCGCTTTTGCACCCTGCTCCCTCTTCTGCTGTGCTGGTGGCTCTGTGCGACCACCGCCTCTTCCTCTGAACTACACTGGTCACCTGCATGATGTTGATTCCATGTGGGGTCAAGGACCTCATCGTCCTCCACATCATCTTCCACCCAAAATTCACCCCTGCCCTCCTTGTCGGTCTGCACAATGGCGAAAGCAGCAGCAGTTGGCACCTGTGTTTCGCCATCATCTGAGACGTGCTGTGTTGGTCCTCCCATGTACTCATCATGAAACATAAGTGGTTGGGCATCGGTGCACACAATCTCTTCCACTTCTGAGGCAGGGCTAGGTGGATGGCCCTGGGAAACCCTGCTAACAGAGTCATCAAAAAGCAGAAGAGACTGCTGCATGATTTGGGGCTCAGACTGATTGGCTGATTTGCAAGGGGGTGAGGTGAAAGACTGATGGACATCGGCTGCAGGTGCCAACTCTGAACTTTCATCAGGAGACTGGGTGGGAGACAATGTGAAGGAACCGGAGGCACTGTCAGCAGCAACCCAATCTACTATCGCCTGTACTTGTCGTGGCCTCGACATTCGTACAGCCTCATTAGGCGCGCCAAAATACTGCTGTAGGCTCTGTCGCCTACTCGCACCTGTGGAAAGTGTTTCACTAGTGCGTGTAGCTGGCACAGATCGACCAGGTCCTCTCCCTGCAACAGGAGCGCCACCAGCAGCACCATGACCCGGGCCACGTCCCCTTTTTGATGATCTCCTCATATTTTCTAAATTTATGATCTCGCCCTAAATGGGTGTTTTTGTATATAGCAGAATACACGTACAGTGTCTAAAGCGTTTATGAAAACACAGAAAATGCTATTGGGAAGAAAAAAAACACTGCAAAATTAAAATTTTTTGCAATGTTTTTACAATATCAGAATAAACGGATAGTGTCTAAAGCGTTTATGAAAACGCAGAAAATGCTATTGGAAAAAAAAAAAACACCTTAAAATTTATTTTTCTTGCAATGTTTTTGCAATATCAGAATACACGGACAGTATGTAAAGCGTATATGAAAACGCAGAAAATGCTATTGGGAAGAAAAAAAAACACTGCAAAATTTTATTTTTTTGCAATGTTTTTGCAATATCAGACTACACGGACAGTATGTAAAGCGTTTATGAAAACGCAGAAAATGCTATTGGGAAGAAAAAAAACACTGCAAAATTTTATTTTTTTGCAATGGTTTTGCAATATCAGACTACATGGACAGTATGTAAAGCGTTTATGAAAACGCAAAAAATGCTATTGGGAAGAAAAAAAACACTGCAAAATTTTATTTTTTTGCAATGTTTTTGCAATATCAGACTACACGGACAGTATGTAAAGCGTTTATGAAAACGCAGAAAATGCTATTGGGAAGAAAAAAAAACACTGCAAAATTTAATTTTTTTGCAATGGTTTTGCAATATCAGACTACATGGACAGTATGTAAAGCGTTTATGAAAACGCAGAAAATGCTATTGGGAAGAAACAAAAACACTGCAAATTTTTTTTTTTTTGCAATGTTTTTGCAATATCAGACTACACGGACAGTATGTAAAGCATTTATGATAACGCAGAAAATGCTATTGGGAAGAAAAAAAAACACTGCAAAATTTTATTTTTTTGCAATGGTTTTGCAATATCAGACTACACGGACAGTATGTAAAGCGTTTATGAAAACGCAGAAAATGCTATTGGGAAGAAAAAAAAACACTGCAAAATTATATTTTTTTGCAATGTTTTTGCAATATCAGAATACACGGTTAGTGTCTACAGCCTGTATGTAGGAACACGCAGAAAATGCTATTGGGAAAAAAAAATAAAAAGCAAAATTAAATTTTTATGCAATGTTTTTGCAATATCAGACTACACGGACAGTATGTAAAGCGTTTATGAAAACGCAGAAAATGCTATTGGGAAGAAAAAAAAACACTGCAAAATTTAATTTTTTTGCAATGTTTTTGCAATATCAGACTATACGGACAGTATGTAAAGCGTTTATGAAAACGCAGAAAATGCTATTGGGAAGAAAAAAAAAACACTGCAAAATTATATTTTTTTGCAATGTTTTTGCAATATCAGAATACACGGTTAGTGCCTACAGCGTGTATGTAGGAACACGCAGAAAATGCTATTGGGGAAAAAAAAAATAAAAAGCAAAATTCAATTTTTATGCAATGTTTTTCCAATAGTAGAATACACACAGACTGTGGTGTATCTCTTAGCATATGCAGTGCAGTAATGTTGCACTGAGCTTGCAGGTAAAACGTTTAGATTTTGTCTGGCACTGGCCTCATGGCACTGTTACTGTGACTGTGCACTGCACCCCAGCCAGGGTACAATTGATTTAGGAATCTCTTCAATAATTATGTCTGCCTCTTTCTTTTGCAAAATAAAGAAACTCCCTCCCTACTCTAGCTATCTAGATCGCTCACTGATCTAACTAATTAGAATAAAATTCCAGGAATGTGGACTGACTTTAGCACACTAACTCCTAAAATCCTCTATCTATCTATCTATCTATCTGCAGCACAGGAACCTGCCTAACAGTGTCTGTCTAACAGAATGACGCTGTGTGCTGTGTGTGTACTATTTATAGAGACTGGGTCACATGCTGCACTGGCCAATCACAGCCATGCCATTAGTAGGCATGGCTGTGATGGCTTCTAGGGCACACTAGTGAAACGATCATCCACTGGCTGCCTTAAAGCTGTTAAAAAGGCGCCAATACAGCGCCGAACACCGGACCCGAACCCAAACTTACAGCCAATAGTTCGGGTCCGGGTCCCGGACACCCAAAAGTCCGGTACGGACCCGAACTTTACAGTTCGGGTTCGCTTAACCCTAGACTTGATGAGTTGTGTATGCTTTTACCATTTGATCTTGAAATTAATGTCATTTCACAAATAAAAATTACATATACTGCTAGAAATGTGTTTGTTTAAGACAATTAACAACTATTAGAACATCAAATGTTCTTTAAACCAGAAAGTTTGAATGACATTCTACTAGTGTATAGCCAGCTTTAGTGACACTACTGCAACCTATTTTTGCCAGAAAATCAGCAATTTTTTTTTTTTCAGATCGTTAAACTAGAACATACATTTCCATCAGTAATTTTTTACCACTAGAAGTATTCAGCATCCCTCAACTCACTGCCTCTGACTGAACAGTAAAAATAGAAGCAGCATAGTGAGGAATTTATATATCTATTACTCTTCTTTCTCTTCTAAAAGTATGCTTCTTGTTGGCATATGAACTTCTTGGATCCTTGTACTGCTTCTTCATTCACACTCTAGCTTTGCTGTAGAGGGACTACAAGAGGATCATATCAGGTCAAATTCGGGGACTTGGGAAAATTACTTTTCACTGTGATAAAAATATATTTTATTTATAGCATATCTTTTTTTGTTGACAATTAGGTTGAGTATGTGATTTCTTTTGACTTCTTTTGGAAGTTAAAAAAAAAAAAAATCTGTGCATATGTAGGCACCTGGTAACCCCTTAGTGAAATGCTTAAAAACAGACAGATGCTTACACATAAGAACATTGATGTGAGTAACCTAAAATAACAAAATGTGTGAAGTGAGGTTTTAATCTGTGTGACCTAAAGCCTACTTAACTTATGGCAGGTAAAAGAGGTTGTAGTCTTCTGGTTATATCTTGACCTTAAGACCCAGGAATAGTTGCTGTACATGCAACCCCCCCCCCCCCCCAGTTAAAGTGGTTGTAAAGTCATAAGTTTTTTTTTATGCATTAAGCTAAAAATCCTTCTGTGTCCCCCCCCCCCCCACTACTTGCCTGAGCCCCATCTCTGTCCAGCAATATCCACCAGTGTCTCAGCCATCTCTCTCACTCCTGAGGGGGAAGGCTGAACCGCAGCTCCGTGTCTGAATGTACACACAGAGCTGCAGCTCGGCTTGGGTGCCCCCATAGCAAGCTGCTTGCTGTGGGGGCACTCAACAGGGGGGAGAGGCCAGGAGCACAGAAGAGGCACCTGAGAAGAGGAGGATCTGTTCTGCTCTGTACAAATTCACTGCAACAGAGCAGGTATATAAACCATGTTTGTTATTTTTATAGAAAAAAATTAGACTTTACAATGCTTTAACATGGATTTACTAAAGGCAAATAGGCTGTTTACTTTGCAAAGGGAATTTGCCCCAGAACTGAGTGAATGTGGTTGTCACTTTGCATATGCACAGAACAAAAACAGCATTTTTGCTTGAACGTGGCTTGTATGATGGAAGTCAGTAGAACTTCACCTCATTTACTAAGCTCTGCTGCAAACTGGCTTGCAAAATGGAGCAACCTACATCCCTTTAGTAGATCAACCCCTTTATGTCTAAAATGTTGCCAACATAAATTATGTATTAAGTTACCACAACTGGTGAATACTTCATGGTGTAGTTTTTGTGTTTTCATCCATTTAACTAATGATCAACTATATACTATATTTGGATTATTATTTTATTATAGGTGTGTTTAATTGTGTAATTTTGATATATACTGTATGTATGTTTATGAATCTTTTTTTTTTAGTCACATTATCTCACATTAACCCTCTATACTGAATGCAAATAAAATAAAATGGGGTATGCACAAAAGAGCTTATTCTTATAAAGATAAAAAAATAGTTGTATTTAGCAACCATATATGTTAAATAATTTTTACTTGTGTATTTGGTTGATTTGTTATTCAGAATCACAGGAAAACTCTTTGTTCTTCTGTGAAGCATACAAACAAACAAAATTTCTGGAACATGAAGCACTGACCTCTGACCACTCTGTCTTATATTTCCCTTGGCAGTTCCGTCAGTCATGTGGTGTTCTTTCCCCATTCAAGCGTATCTTTGTGAAGTGTAGACCTTGCAGTCATTCCCAACAGATGAGCAGGCTGAGCTAGAGACAGCATTCTTCATAGCATTCTAGCATAGTGAATTACAAGGCTTTCTCTGAGTGCTCGGCTATCTCACAGCAAAATAACTCAGCAGAACCCAACCAAGTACAGCATCCCTTACTTTATTAATGTTTTACTTCTTTTACAGAAATTGCATGGCCTTTATAAAAGCCTTGAGTTTTTGTGGTTCTTACCGCTATGAATTTAGTTTTAATAATATGCAACTATCTACCTATTAGTTTTATATTACAGGATCTTACAAAATACTATGGAAAACAATATTCAATGTATAAAAAGGCTGTCTATTAACATTAACATTGTTTCACATAGCCACGTTCACACCTTTACACTTTACAAATAACTATTTCATTAGAATAGAATACTTTTTAATTAAACTAGGCAATTTTCACCTTGTTCTCACTCCAGGTATAACACTTTCAAATGTGTTGTGGATATGGATTTCAGTACTGGAAAGTTGCACATATTTTAGGATTTTATTTACAGCATGGTCACACCAGCAGACTGCATTATATCATTACTGCTGGTGTGCACTGTGATAAGAAGAGGACATCAGACTGATCACAATGCATCACACTGCTTGCCATTTTTTGGAGCTTTATTGAAATCTTACAAACTTCAATTTTGTGGTTATGTGAACTGAACACATAAGATGCAAGTTGCATTGCTTTTTCCTATGCATTGTGTAAACGGACCTTTAAAGCTGAACTTTTTTTTTTTTTTTTTCCAATAGATTTTTATTGAGTTTTCCAAATTTTTAACAAACAAACAGGCTTATACACACAGTTCGCAATGGTGTACAAAATGTCACAACATGTGATTGTTTGCTCAGATATAACAACCATTAGTATTGGCAATATAAGTCAGCAGCACAAAAACAAAAATATTTCATTGGCCATTGTATTTTCCTGTCCATATTAAAAAAGTTTTATCAATTTCCTTACATGTCAGAGAGTTCATCGCTATAAGGGGTTTGCAAATATGATTTGATTATACGTTTGACCACGTCAGAGGGATTTATAGAGGGATTGTTTTTGGGAGGGAATGTCTCTATTCCTAAGTGATGGATTGCTAGTGCTGGGTTGGGAGGGGTTAAGATTCCTGTTAGTGATGATATCATCTGGAATGTCTTGTTACATAAGCTCGTTAAGCTCGACCATTCCCAGAATGTGTGTAGGAGGTGCCCGACTTGGCTGCAGATCCTCCAGCATTGGAGGCGATGTATCTGAGAAGTAAATTGATAGTCTGTATGGGTTATAGTGCCATCTATTAGTTATTTTGAGCATCATTTCCCAGTGTTTAACCCAGTGGGATGCTTTGTGGATTTACCTAAAGGTGTGTTGTCACTGGTCATCTAAGAAAGTGGTACCTTAGTGGTTTCCATTTCTGAATTGCTGCAGTTTTCTTGAATAATTGTCATGTATGAGGTTATAAAATATATAATAGCGGAATATATACAAGATTTGTGGTAAAATCGACATTTTGAAGGCCGCTATTTTTCCTAGCCAGGATAGTTCCTTCTTTGACATTTCTTTTAGTTGGGTTTCCAGTTTGACCATTAGTGGTTTGATGTTGGCATCAGCTTGTGATGAGGTTGTATTTATCAGAGTAATTCCTAGGTACATGATGCCCTTTTTGCTTCATGTATAAGGAAGCTTTTTTATAGTATATTGGATGGATTGTGATACTCCTATGTTTAAAAATTAGGGATTTAGTGAATTATACTTTGTAATATGAGATATCACCAAAACCCGTCAGTGTCTTGTGGGCATGTTCTAGAGAGATGAGTGTGTTTGTCATCAGGTGAATGACATCATCCTCAAATACATTTATAGTGTGCATGTTGGAGCCAAACTGGAAACCTGTGATTGAGGAATGTGTTCTAATTCCTTCCACCAAGGGCGCTATCATTAGGTTAAAGATGGTTGGAGTTAGGGGTCACCCCTGGCGAGTCCTGTTGGATATGCTGAAGGGTGTGGATAAAAGACCTGAGGTATACACCTATGCGGATGGGCATGAGTACATGGCTAGAACTGCAGTTAGTTTAGGTCCCTTAAAGCCAAACTTGGACAGTATAATTTTCATGTAGGTCCAATGAACCTTATTGAATGCCTTCTCTGTGTCTATGGACAGCAGCAGAGAAGGCGTTGTTTTTTTCAGCATGGTGAATAACATTTATAATTCTTCTAGTAGCATCTGAGGTTTTGTCTCCCCTTCACAAATCCCATCTGGTCGCGCTGAATAATGGAGGGGATTATATTCGTTAGCTGTTTGGTCAGCAGTTTTGCATATACTTTGATATCTGTAGCTTTTGTGAAGACCAATTGCATGTATGGTGATAAAATGTTTTTGAATGTTTTGAAGTATTAGTTGGAGAAACCTTTCCGTCCTGGTGACCTTTAAAGCTAAACTTAACCCTTCAGTCTTATACAACCAAGGAAGGTGCCATTTTAGCCACTATTTGATCTGCATTTTCCATGTTGCTGCACGTGTAATTTGGTATGACGCCTAGGGATATAACTGTTTTGGTAAAGAGTTAAACCAATGGGTTTAGTTCCACTTTAGGGGAAAACTCCAGTCAAAATTGCTTTTAATGTTTCAGATATGGTTAGGAAGAGGTTAGAGTTTCTTCTGTCTATGATCCCATTTCTAACCTCATGTATGAGAACAAAAGGTGTGGGAGTCATATGGCTACAATTTCACTTTTATTTAATGTACTCCTTTTTTGAAAAATGCTGCATCTCTTTCAAAGTTTGCCAGAACAATGTGCAACAATGTCAATAAAGCTGCCCTTACAAATGGCCTGTTTTGTATTCTTTTAGCAAAACAGATATCCCTAATCTGTACAGATTAGCAATCTATTATTCTTCTTTCCCTCTGCACTCCATCATTTGAGGTTGAGATGTTTTACTAAATAACCATGAAGGTTAAAGATGCTAATAGGTAACATCGAATTTGGCAGGACTTTGTTTAAATAAAAAAATACATTGTTGGGGCGTGGCCTGACCTCGTGGGAAGACTAGCTCCCGCTACCTCTTCGCCACTCCGCTTCAGGGAAACCCCTTCGAGCATAGCCAGTCACACAGCGATGGGGACTTCATCGCGGACATCATCCACCTCCCGCTCCTGCTCGCCAAGAAGACAACAGAGCGGTATGAGCCAGAGCATCCCGAGCTATTTCGCTCACAGAGTGGCATCCCAACAGTCTCCCTCACAGACTCCAACGCTGCCGCTGCCTGGTGTGCTTGGAGTGTCACAAGACTCCCTCTCCTCTGATCATGATATACAGGCAGCACAAGCACTGATCCATCTGAGCCTCCTGGATCTCAGAGCGGTGTCGGCAGACATCAAATAAACTCTGTCAGCGGCCATTGCAGACCTACGCCTTGACATCCATGCCATTGCTAACAGAGTTCAAGAAGTAGAACTTTGCGGAATAGAAGAGACTTGAAGCCCCTTCTGGATACTCTGCCCAGATAGAAGTTCCAAACTGGTACGCCAAATTTCGCCATGCCACGACCAGGAGAGATCAACGCCATGGAGAATTCATGGAAACTCAGGAGATCCGATACCGTAGGCGTAGATCAAAATCGGGCACCAGGTCTCATACATCCACCAGAGGTCACCATAATTGCACCAGCCCATCTGAATCCCTGCACCCAAGAAGGACCAGGCTGGATTATGGATTATGGAACACACCGTGACAACTCACCACCACGTTAACATGAAAGCACACCTGCCTCATACAATAGTTCTCCTGTTTATCTGACTTTTTCATTGTTCCCGGTTGCAAATGGCTCTTACGCAGTTCAAGAAAACCTCCTTTATTTCTCTAGGTATCATTGTACACCTCCTTTTTCACAGATGGTAGACACCCTCCATCCGCACCTGTGATGAAGAGTTGTTTCTACAGGTTGGGTAAGAAACGCACCCTCAGGCCATTGAGTTAAATTGTCTCATCAACAGAATGACTCTGATCATTTTCTAGTTTTAGAGAAAAGACGTTACGTCTCTCACTTCCATACCTTCAATGAGCTGACTCAGAAGTGCCTCAGTTCTACTATCAGCACTAAGACAGTTTTGACAGGGGTTCACCAGTGCGTTTTCCTCTCCCCCTTATCTAATACCCAAATGAGTACAGATATTGAAGTTATAAATCAAATCTTGTTATCTGTGTTTTCAGAATGTTACAGACCCAAGCTAGCTCAGGCAAGGCTATTTAAGCACTACCCCAGATATACATGGCATCCATATGTAAAGTGTATATATGTGGGCCAGCGGAAACCCCCAGGCCACAGATACTATATTACCTGCTGTTAATGCCTCTCTAGGACCAGGAGATCCCCTGGCACTAGATGGCGCATTCACAGCTGATCTCCCACACGCAATGCAACACTCACCTAACATCTCTTCCACTATTCCCATACCTCACCAACGTAAGGCTGCAGGGAATGGTAGAGAAGGTACCGGCCTGGCCCACATCACCAATTATATGCCTCATAAACCAAACACTCAAGGTTGCATCTCCTGTTACGGTTCAGAGTAAACTTATAAGGAGAGCTTATTATACTCCTCCCGCTGACGAATATAACCTCTGGCCATGCAACACTCAAGAAAATTGAATTCACTATGTTATACTGCACCCCCTCTGAAAATTCCAGCCACCCTCTATTTCGGGGGATGAGGCACGGGATCTCATTGCTCCCGCGCATTGTCAACCATAAGAAAAAGCATTACAACCCCCTCACGTTATCATATGTTCTGACACCGGTTATAAAGTACAGTACAGGGTTAGACCAATAGCCATATTAACAATTATTTTTGTGTTCTAGCTTTACCGAGAGTTAACATTTATACTGTTATAATATTGCTAAGTTTTGCATATTTGTTCTATTCCTATTTCATTTTATCTGACTTCCGAGGTTCATCCACCCCCACCTTTATAAAACCATGCACTGCTTGCCTACACCTAGACACAACCCAAACTGCTTACTAACATACATCGGACTATCAGATTTTCCAGTCAGGTCATACTCCTCCATACATACCATGTCTGTGACCAGATAAAATATCACACTACCACAGTTTACCACACGACTACCCTCACCTGCTGCAGTCAAAGACAATAGCGGACTATTACGACATCCACTCACCTCCTTCACGCGTGCCCTTTCTTAACCCCCATACAGTAGCTTAAACTCTCCTACCCCCCTCCCCTGCTACCTCTATCCCTCTATCCAATTTTCAATGCTTAAGCTACCTTAAAAGTAAACACAGAACACAGATTTCGACATGCCCCCTTCCAGATCGCACAACCCCCCCCCCAGGTCAAGCTATACTCTATAAACATAAAGGGACTCAATACCCCCGAAAAAAGATCACGGCTACGTCTACTACTACAGAAAGCTAAACCAGATGTGGTCTTTATCCAAGAAACACATTTCAAATCAGACAACATACCCAAACTGGTTAATTCAACCTATCCAACAGTGTACCACACCACCAACCCAGACTCCAAATCAAATGGAGTCTCCGTTCTGATATCTAAAAACTGCCCCTTACAGCGCATGCGCGGCGCGATCCTGGACGGAAGCAAGGGCTAAGAGCTCCGCAAGGAACGGAGACAAAAGCGGACTCCCCAGGGCCTTACAGCTACTATTCGAGCACTAAACCTCTCATAACCCCTGGCGGAACATCCAGCGCATGCCGGGCCCCAAGACTCGCCGCAGCAAACCAGCCCAGAGATCCCTAACAACTTATTTACTCAGAGTGCGGGAACAACACAAGATGTCCCAAGATGGCGCCCAGGCAGGGCCTGCTCCGGCGTGCTCACAGGCCTCAATCCCATCCCCGGACTACTCCACGAGTGAATGTGAGTACACACATCAGCTTACCAAAGCAGACCTGGAGGAAAGCCTCTCCACAATGTACGATAGGCTGGCTAAGAAGTTCCAGTCGGAACGGAACAAATCCACCAGCACACGTAGAAATTGCGGCCCTGGGCACTAGAACAGACCTGTTAGAAACCAAGCACGACGAGCTGTGTCTATCCCATTCTGACCTACGTAAGGACCATGAGACCCTCACGGAAACGGTCCAGGTCCTGCAAGCCCACCTCGAGGACCTCGACAATAGAAATAGGAGGAATAATCTGAGAGTGAGAGGGGTCCCTGAAACTGTCACAGACCTGACACAGGCCATACAGAAGCTCTTTCACTCTCTGCTTCCTGAGTCCCCAATGGCTGCCTATACCTGTGACAGGCTGCATAGAGCTCTGCGCCCAAAACCCCCAGATGACAGACCTCCTCGGGACATTGTTCTATGCCTTAAGGACTATCTAGTTAAAGAAGAGATTTTAAGGGCCTCACGAAATACCCCTAACATTCAACTGGACGGGGTGGCGGTGCAAATCTACCCTGACATTTCACCTACAACACTGGATAAAAGAAGAAGAATGAAAGGAGTCACCTCGGTGCTGCAATCGGCCAGAATCAGGTCAGAATCGGCCAGAATCTTGCAACTTTTAAGTTGCAAGTTCCTCACAATGGAACCACGTATACAGTCACTACGATCTCAGAGGGAAAGGATCTTTTGGTAAAGCTGGGTCTTCTGAATGCAGCTGACCATCCTAGGATGCCATCCACCCCCCGCTCGCCGGCCATCTGGGCCACCCCACCTCCTAGAAGGGACCGTCGTACAGTTAATTGACCAGCGCAGTTCCCCACTTCTCTACTGGGCACATGAGAGGGCCTGCATGTGAATGAACAGAGAACTTGTCTCACCCTTGAACTGATGTCCAGTCGCGTCCGTCTGATTTACCCCCCACTTCGAGCAAGCCAGATGGAGACCCTGAAGTCCCAAGAAGCCACCTTTTGTGATCCCCCTTCATTCAGTCGGATGGATCGGCTCTCTCTCCTTGCTTGGAGGTTTAGACCAATTGGTCTGAGTTTATTGATGCAATTGGGGCGGAGGGAGG
The DNA here is from genome assembly GCA_028564925.1 of Lithobates sylvaticus. Lineage (NCBI taxonomy): Eukaryota > Metazoa > Chordata > Amphibia > Anura > Ranidae > Lithobates > Lithobates sylvaticus. The sequence goes on from CM053026.1 coordinate 241,355,808, forward strand.
GAGGAGAGGGCACCTTTTTTTTTTTGTTGTTTTTGTTTTGTTTTGCCCTCTGCTGTCTCCTTCTCAGGCCCCCTTTTTTGTTTTTTTGGTTGGGGGGTTTGTTTTACCCCTGACCCCCTTGTCACTGAGACTGCCTATAATGAAACCCACTCTGCGATTTTTGCACTCGCAGGATTCGAGTCTAGTATTGGATTGCTCCTTTTTCTATTTTGTTTCTTTTTTTTTTTTTTTACTGTTTTTCGCTATATAAGTGTTGTACTGCTACTAACCCTACAAGATTTTGCCTCTCACTGGTTGACGCTCCTGTGCGCTCATCCTACCCCCGGCTTCCCCGGGGGCTGGGTGGTGCCTACGGCGTTATCCTCTGACCTAGGTTTAAGGTGGTATTTTTCATTACGTTGGTCATCTTACGAATGCAGCTTTGGCAATGTAAAGGTGGTTCTCGTGGATTCTGGACTCATGGTGCACGAAACAGCGGGTAAGCTACAACCTAAATTTTCCCGATGGGCACTACGGTAGTTTCACATAATCTTAAGGGCTTTAACTCCCCTATTAAAAGAAGGAAGGCCTTTAGGGAATACAAAAGATTGGGAGCGGACATTGTGCTCCTCCAGGAGACGCACTTCTCCACCCAAAATCACCCACACTATTTCGATAAGACCTTTCGCCAAGGGTACTTCACCACTTATGAGTCCAGGACCCGCGGGGCTGCTATATTTTTTAGACACAATACACAATTTGAGCTGCAACAAGAATATAAGGACCCTGACAGCAGATTTGTCATAGTAAAAGGCAATATGCAAGGGAAGACTGTCACAATAGCATCTGTATATGCCCCGAATGACGCTCAAGCTAAGTTTTTTAAGAATTTCTTTACGGCCCTAGATAAATTCCACTCCCCACATATGATAGTGGGGGGAGACTTTAACTTGGTAGCCCATCCATCACTTGACAGGAGCAGGACTGGCCACGCCTCCAACGCCTTCCCCAAAACCCTGCAGCACCTCATCAAATCAAACCAGCTTATAGACACCTGGAGAGCCCATAATGTGGGGGCTAGGGAATACACTTTTTATTCCCACCCACATGACAGTTACTCCAGGTTGGACTACATTTTCTCCACGACTATCTTAACGGCTAATTCCACAGCAGCTAGAATTCACTCATGCCCGTGGTCTGACCACCAGATAGTTACGTGTTCATTTACCTGTATGGGCCTCCCGAGAACCCAGGGAACTTGGAGACTCAATGACTCTATGCTCACTGACCCGGTAGCTCTTTCACAGATTTCAGGTTACATCTCGGAATACTTTGCTCACAATGAGGTTGGGGAGATCTCCCCGGCGTCGTTGTGGGGTGCACATAAGGCAGTTCTGCGGGGTAGACTGATGCACATGGCATCTGACCGCAAGAAACAAAGAATCTGGAATATAGTGACCCTTACGAGTGAACTGGATGGGCTGTATCGCAGGCATGGTCATTCTCAGGAACCCGAGATATTAGCACAAATTGATCAGAAGAGGAGGGCACTGGATGCTATCCTCACTGAGCAAACGGAAAAATCATTGAGGTGGTCTAAGGCCAAATTTCTTTTATACAGCAATTCCTCATCGACCATGTTTGCGAGAAAGCTGAAGCAATCCATACAACCAACTCACACCTACAGACTACGAAACAGTAAGGGTGACCTCACAACTCACCCTAAATCAGTGTTACAACTATTTAAGACGTATTACCAATCCCTTATGGAGGCTCCCAGCCCCCCTGTCCCCCTTAGGCCCCCAACATGGCTTGAGTCAACCTTGCTACCACAACTGACAGCGGATCAACTGGAATCCCTAAATGCCCCTGTACAGTGGAGGAAGTGACGGCTGTCATGACCTCTCTTAAAACTGCAAAGACCCCAGGCCCAGACGGCTTTTCAGCCATGTATTATAAAAAATTTGCTGACTTACTGGCCCCTAGACTGACCAAACTCTACAATAAGGTCCTTTCTGGTGAAACCTTCCCGAGTGACATGCTGATGGCCAATATGTCCCTAATCCCTAAACCCGGGAAGGATCATACTCTCCCCCAAAACTTCAGACCCATTTCGGTCATCAACAATGACCTGAAGATATTCAGCTGCATCTTAGCGGACAGACTAGCGGCCACAATCACATCCCTAATCTCCCCTGACCAGACAGGATTCATTCCAACAAGACAGATAACAGACAACATTCGCCTAGCCACCAACATTATCCAAGATGCCAACCTCCACTCACGAAAAGTCCTCATGCTTAGCCTTGACATTAATAAAGCTTTTGACAGTGTCCTATGGCCCTACTTAGACAAAATCCTTCATAGATTTGGAATCATGGGTAGGTTTGTTAACGGATTCCATGCCCTTTATAACAATCCCCAGACATGTATAAAACTCCCAGGTTGTTCCTCGGATTACTTCACCCTAGGATGGGGCACTAGGCAGAGCTGTCCTTTATCCCCCCTATTGTTCGCTTTGGCGATAGAGCCCCTATCCAGATATATAGCTTCCAACCCCAACATAAAAGGGTATGAAAAATGTGCATCCTCATATAAATTAAGCCTGTATGCAGATGATGTTCTGCTTTTCTTGACCGACCCCCTGACCTCCCTCCCCAACCTTTTAGCAGCCTTAGAAGAATTTCAGCTTGAATCGGGCCTGGGGGTGAACCCATCCAAATGTGTGGCCATGCCTATTAATTTACCGTACCGGCTTGTGACGTCCCTGAAGAGTAGTTTTAATTTTTCCTGGTCCCCTAATTCCTTACAATACCTAGGAGTAAAATTAGCTCCCACCCTTAAGATGACTTATGCGCAAAACTATCGACAGATCTTTACTACAGTCAAAAGTTTGCTAAATCAGTGGGCCCCATACCATATCTCGTTTTTAGGCCGTATTCAGGCAGTCAAGATGTCTATCCTTCCGAAGCTGTTGTTTTATTTTAGGCCCCTCCCGTTGTGTGTGCCCCGAGCCACAATTGGGCACTTACAATCGGAATTAATGAGGTTCATCTGGAAAGATAAGAGACCCAGACTTAGTAGACACTTGATGTATAGGACCAGGGGTAGGGGGGGTTTGAGCTGCCCCGACCTATGGAAGTACTTCCTGGTGACCAGACTGGTCCAGCATGCCCAATGGCATTTCCCATCTCCTTGTACCCCCTGGATATGCTTTGAGCACGACTCGGTTAAGCCATACTATCTCCCAGGGATTCTATGGTCAGCCCAAACAAACCAAAGGGATATCGCAGCTCTTAATGAGGTGGTGGGGCAGTCTCTCTACCTCTGGACCCTAAATAGGGATAAGTTTGGTCTGTCCTCTAAACCAGCTCCTCTATCTTCCTTCCTAGGGGACCCTGGCTTCCCGGAGGCCTTTGGGAGGGAATCTAACTTTGCACATTGGTCCTCTCGGGGCATGGTAACCCTACGCTCACTGTTTCAAGGGAGGAACTTCCGATCCTTTGAGGACTTAAACCGAAACTTGGGTATCCCCCACTCGGAGTTTTACAAATACCTACAGATTCGCCACTATTTCCAGAATTCAATAGCGCAGTGGAGAGCGAACCCTAAAACTGCATTTGAGGCACTTTGTCCTGAGGGGTCCAGGGGTAGGGGGGTGATCTCAGCAATCTATTGTCACCTTAATGATTTCAACTTAGAACCTAAATCACAGGCCATGGTAGCTTGGGAGACCGACCTGGTAGAGAATATCACACCAGATGAATAGAGCAACATGATAGAAAATATGCATAAGTGTACGCGCTCAATTGCTATAAAGGAGACAGTGGTAAAATTACATACTAGATGGTACTTCACCCCGAGTAAGATACATAGGATGTTCCCTCTAGTCTCAGATAGGTGCTTCAGGGGCTGTGGGGAGAGGTTCTCTCCTCCACACCTTCTGGAGCTGTAAACACTTAGACCTCCTTTGGAAAAAAATATCTGAGAAGATACAGCAGATCACGGACAACAATGTGGTCCTCTCAGCTCGTATATGCCTCCTTTTTGATGACATCCCAGGAACCTTGCCCGCCGAACAAAAATTAATACACACACTATTCAGCGCAGCACACTGGGCCATAGCCCTGAACTGGCGGAAGGCGGTGGTACCCTGGCCGCAGGTCATTTACCGCATGGATTCAATAAAACTGATGGAACGCATTCATCACACACTTATGGACTCCATGCCGATCTTTGAGAAGAAATGGGACCCCTGGCCTACTCCGGGGCAGGCAGATTGCCTTGCCCCGGGATAGACACATGAACTATAAGATTTGGATAGCTATGCCCTCTCAATAGATAACGAAGTCTAGACCTAGGCTCTATTCATACGTATAAAGCAATATTGCAAGTTTGCAGTGCTCTTCAACACTTACTTTATTTTATTTTGTTTTTGTTATTCTTTCGTTTTTGTGTTAAGTTGTTGGCACAATTTAGTTTGCCTTATCCTTGTTCAACAGTACTGTCCAACAGGAATATTAGATTCTGTGTAATGATGGAAATGTTAGCGTCAGTGATAATTGAACTTGTACTTGTGTCACTGATGCTCCACGGGCAGTGACTGCTTTGGTTGCACTTTACCTTTAGCTGATATAAGATCACGGTCGTTGATCTCTTTGACACACTGTTTGTACATCATTATAACTTCAAAAGTACGTATTATACTGTATATTCTTGTACTTTTTCTCAATAAAAGTTTGTAAACAAAAAAAACTGCCCCTTACAAATCCAAGACAAAATGATTGACCCCAACGCAAAATATATTTTTCTTAAGGGCAAACTTTACAATAAACTCATAACACTTGCCAACCTATACGCTGCCAACAAACAGCATGTCCTCTTTTTTCGCGATACCCTACAAAGCCTTACTGCATTCTCCACAGGCATGCTGATCATCGGAGGCGACTTTAACTTAGCCCTTAATCCCTCCTTGGATGCATCCTCGGGTGCTTCCTCGATCACCTATCAGGCTATTCATGCAATAAAAACACAACTTTCGAACCTGGCGCTACACGACACATGGCATACACTGAACCCAAATACTAAAGACTTCACATTTTATTTGCCACCTCACCACAGATACACGAGAATAGATAACTTTTTTTTGACCCAACCAGACTTAGACTCATTATTAAATGCCACAATAGATCCAATGGTCTTATCAGATCATCACCCTATCTCCATTACCATTACACTCTTGACATCTCCCAAGAGACACGTAACCTGGCGAATGGACAACGCTATCCTTACAGACCCCGCACACACGAAAAGACTAAATGACTGCTTATCACATTACTTTCAAGAGAATGCATCCTCCGAAACCTCTCCGCTAACCTTATGGGCGGCGCATAAATGCATCATAAGAGGAGAGTTTATCGCAATTACAACACAACAATGCAAAACCAGACAAGCACTAATATCCAATCTCTCGGATAGAATTCATTGTCTTGAAAAACAGCATAAGCAATCACTAGCAGACCAAACTCTTCATGAGCTGTTTAAAGCTAGGGAAGAACTTCTAGAGGAGCTAGGGAAATCAGTTAAATGCAAATTTGCTCTTTCACAAAAAAATCTTCTATGAATTTGGAAATAAATCAAGCAAAATGCTTGCCAAAGCCCTCCAAACCAAAAAAGCGAACTCTACTGTCCACTATATAAAGGACCCTCAAGGGAAAAAAATAGAGTCATCAACAGGTATAGCAAATCAGTTTAAAAATTTTACTCCAAGCTTTATAAACTACCCAACCAATGACTGACCCAACCAGTGACAGGAAAAAGATTATAGGAGACTTTCTCACACAATATGGCCCACGCCCCATCACTGATGAAGAGGCTGACGATCTGGACAGACCTCTCACCAGGGAAGAAATTGTTGAAGCCCTTAAGCAAATGAAACCGGGTAAAAGCCCTGGCCCAGACAGCCTGTCCGTCAGCTATTACAAAACCTTCACAGACACTTTTATACCACAATTCCTAACAACTTTCAACTCCTTAGACGCCCATCTTGACAAATGTAGGGATCTCCTCAAAGCCCACATTGTGGTGCTACCAAAACCAAACAAAGACGCAAGCATCGTCTCCAACTATAGGCCTATCTCACTAATAAATGTAGATGTGAAACTCTACGCAAAAGTCTTAGCGAACCGTATATTACCTCTACTCCCCTCACTGATATCTGTAGACCAAGTGGGATTTATCCCCGGTCGAGAAGCCAGGGACAATACCCTGAAGGCAATTAACATTCATCACTGGCTTTCGTCCTCCAACACCCTGGGCTTCTTTCTTTCCCTCGGCACAGAGAAAGCGTTCGACAAAGTGGCCTGGGATTACATAACGGAAGTTTTTTACGCAAATTGGGATTTAAAGAACGCATGATGCAATACATTTTAGCTCTATATTCCTCCCCAACATCAAAAATCAAGTCAATGGTCACCTGTCGGACGCTTTCTCTGTGTCGTACAGGACTAGAGAGGGATGCCCCTTATCCCCCCTCATATTTATACTCACTATGGAACCCATCCTTCGCAAAATTAGATACAACCAGGACATCAAAGGAGTAGAAATAGACAATAACCAATACAAAATTGCGGCTTATGCCGACGACGTCTTGCTGTTCCTTACGGACCCCATCACCACACTTCCTAACTTATTGAAGGACTTCTCTCTCTTTAAAGAACTGTCCAATCTTCAAATAAATTTCTCCAAATCATGGCACTTAACATATCCCTACCCGACTCCATGGTAACCTTATGCAAGACCAACTTCCCATTTGGTTGGGATGCAAAAGCCATAACCTACCTAGGGACTCAACTACCATCTAAACTAGTTGACCTCTATCCACCAAACTTTGCTCCCATCCTAAAAACTATACAGAAAAACCTCCAGAAATGGAACAGGGGCAGTTTCTCCTGGTGACTACCGCCAATATTCTTTTCTACATACCATAGGCTATGCTTAAACTTTATCTGGGCAGATAAACCTTCAAGGGTAAACTGGAGAAAACTAGTATCCCCAAAATTAAAAGGCGGAATGGGCCTTCCTGATATACAAAATTATTATTGGTCGTGTCACTTAGCCAGAATATTAGACTGGCACATACATTCCAAGACCAAAGCATGGATAGGTGCTGAGGAAGTATTTTCCCCCCTACCTATTCATCACCTACCATGGATAGACATTCGCAAGCTACCACAAAAACACAAATCACACCCTCTAATGGGCCCTACAATACAGATATTTCAAACAGTATGCAAAAAACGGAATATTGCCTCCGCACCAGGCCCACTAACCCCAATCGGTCGGAACCCAGACCTCCCCCCGGGTATCAGACCCCTTATGGACACTGGTCAATCAACAACATGTTCGATAAGAGCTGAATCCTTCTACAATAACGGAAAGTTGCTATCCTTCCAAGACGTCTTAACTCATTTCCCTGATGCAAACATATTCTACAAATACCTCCAAATAAGACATTTTTTACAAAGCTCAAAAACACAAGCTCATTGGTACAGAGACCACACGCTATTTGAAAACATTTTCTCCAACCAGGACCCTCAACGACACACTATTTCAGAAATATACACTATGATGTTCCCCGAGTCACCTACCAATGACGATGCTACATGTCTAAAATGGTAAAGAGGACTAACTAAAAACTTTACACAAGAGGACTGGCACAACATCTTCACTCACATTCATAAAGGCTCCCTAAATGTTTCCGCACATGAAAATGGATATAAATTATACCCAAGATGGTATAGAACCCCAGATAGAATACACACATTTCACCCTAATCTCCCTTCACTATGCTGGAGTTGTAATTACGCTTATGGCTCTTTACTCCACATATGGTGGGAATGCCCCCTAATCCATCCTTGCTGGAACGAAGTTCATCGCCTCACCACACAGATCATGACATACACCCTGGACTTCACACCAGCCCAATATCTCTTGTGCCATACGTCCATAGCACAATCAGCATATAAAAAATCCCTCACCATGCACCTCATAAATGCAGCCAAACTCTGCATCCCCACGCATTGGCGATCCACTTCTCCCCCCAGTATATCTGAATGGCTCCACAGAGTAGGGAAAATAGCAGAAATGGAGGACCTAATTCATCAAACAAAAGATACACCAACCACATTTCAGAAAACATGGTTATGTTGGCTACATTTCAAAGGAACAACTGAATATTCCAACATCATGTCCAATCCTGTATATCTTGGCCTGGGGGGCCTCAGGAACCACCTCTTAAATACACCTCACACTCAACCATGCTTACCCCCCCCTTTTTCCCCCTGTCCATGTTCATCCTACCCCCATACACAATCAATACTCTAACAGACAGACTATGTCCTACGAACCACACTATACTTACCTTAAAGTGGATGTAAACCCAATGTCATCCTTTCTAAACTACTGCCATAGGGGTTATCTATAAGGATATACATGTCTCCTGCATGTATCTTTTCCTGTCAAATGTCTCCCCTCTGTCTGTTATGAGACCCGAAAAACTGCAGATTCTGTGGGTGGGTCTGTTGTCTGGAGCTCGGTGGGTGGAGTCGTGATGTCAGTAGTCTCCCCGCCCACCTCTACACTCCCCTTGTCAATATTAATTTTCTCCTGTGTATTTCTTACACTGAACTTCTGCTATGATCTCTAACATTCAGTGAAAAGACAGGAAATTAACCACATGACTTCAGCATGCCCAATTATGCTGAGGTGTGCAACATCCAATCCTGGCAGAGCAGCAGAAGAAAGGAGTGGGAGGGAATCCAAAAATAATGCATGTCTCAGGCTAGTGCACGAGATATGTAAATCACCTGTCACTCACAGTAAGGGGGAGGATTTGCAAAGTTTTTCTCTGTTTGTCAAGATTTATCTCACTGAACAACAAAAGAGGATTGCTCAGAGCTGGATTAACTCGGTGCCAAGACTGGGCACAAATGATAGGAAATCTTATACTCTACATTATGACATCAAAAAAAAAAAAATTGGGGTTTACATCCTCTTTAAGCGACAACGATAATGGTTGCCACGAGGGTTATCCCCAAAAAGACCAACACTTCCTAAACCTAACTCTAAATGGTTACAAGTATTGCCCACACACAGTTAGCTCCCATTCGGGGGGGGGGGGGGGGGTTCGGCAGAGAAGCAATACCAGATCCTAAGAAGTAACCCCTAGATATACCCCTTCAAGGGTTCTTGAGAAGTGATTTTCTGAGGGGTTAATTCAATCCCAATGGAGTTCCATAAGACTCCCTTATAATGTTGCAAGCATAACATCAAAAATCAAGTCAATGGTCACCTGTCGGACGCTTTCTCTGTGTCGTACAGGACTAGAGAGGGATGCCCCTTATCCCCCCTCATATTTATACTCACTATGGAACCCATCCTTCGCAAAATTAGATACAACCAGGACTTCAAAGGAGTAGAAATAGACAATAACCAATACAAAATTGCGGCTTATGCCGACGACGTCTTGCTGTTCCTTACGGACCCCATCACCACACTTCCTAACTTATTGAAGGACTTCTCTCTCTTTAAAGAACTGTCCAATCTTCAAATACATTTCTCCAAATCATGGCACTTAACATATCCCTACCCGACTCCATGGTAACCTTATGCAAGACCAACTTCCCATTTGGTTGGGATGCAAAAGCCATAACCTACCTAGGGACTCAACTACCATCTAAACTAGTTGACCTCTATCCACCAAACTTTGCTCCCATCCTAAAAACTATACAGAAAAACCTCCAGAAATGGAACAGGGGCAGTTTCTCCTGGTGACTACCGCCAATATTCTTTTCTACATACCATAGGCTATGCTTAAACTTTATCTGGGCAGATAAACCTTCAAGGGTAAACTGGAGAAAACTAGTATCCCCAAAATTAAAAGGCGGAATGGGCCTCCCTGATATACAAAATTATTATTGGTCGTGTCACTTAGCCAGAATATTAGACTGGCACATACATTCCAAGACCAAAGCATGGATAGGTGCTGAGGAAGTATTTTCCCCCCTACCTATTCATCACCTACCATGGATAGACATTCGCAAGCTACCACAAGAACACAAATCACACCCTCTAATGGGCCCTACAATACAGATATTTCAAACAGTATGCAAAAAACGGAATATTGCCTCCGCACCAGGCCCACTAACCCCAATCGGTCGGAACCCAGACCTCCCCCCGGGTATCAGACCCCTTATGGACACTGGTCAATCAACAACATGTTCGATAAGAGCTGAATCCTTCTACAATAACGGAAAGTTGCTATCCTTCCAAGACGTCTTAACTCATTTCCCTGATGCAAACATATTCTACAAATACCTCCAAATAAGAAATTTTTTACAAAGCTCAAAAACACAAGCTCATTGGTACAGAGACCACACGCTATTTGAAAACATTTTCTCCAACCAGGACCCTCAACGACACACTATTTCAGAAATATACACTATGATGTTCCCCGAGTCACCTACCAATGACAATGCTACATGTCTAAAATGGTAAAGAGGACTAACTAAAAACTTTACACAAGAGGACTGGCACAACATCTTCACTCACATTCATAAAGGCTCCCTAAATGTTTCCGCACATGAAAATGGATATAAATTATACTCCAGATGGTATAGAACCCCAGATAGAATACACACATTTCACCCTAATCTCCCTTCACTATGCTGGAGTTGTAATTACGCTTATGGCTCTTTACTCCACATATGGTGGGAATGCCCCCTAATCCATCCTTGCTGGAACGAAGTTCATCGCCTCACCACACAGATCATGACATACACCCTGGACTTCACACCAGCCCAATATCTCTTGTGCCATACGTCCATAGCACAATCAGCATATAAAAAATCCCTCACCATGCACCTCATAAATGCAGCCAAACTCTGCATCCCCACGCATTGGCGATCCACTTCTCCCCCCAGTATATCTGAATGGCTCCACAGAGTAGGGAAAATAGCAGAAATGGAGGACCTAATTCATCAAACAAAAGATACACCATCCACATTTCAGAAAACATGGTTATGTTGGCTACATTTCAAAGGAACAACTGAATATTCCAACATCATGTCCAATCCTGTATATCTTGGCCTGGGGGGCCTCAGGAACCACCTCTTAAATACACCTCACACTCAACCATGCTTACCCTTTTTCCCCCTGTCCATGTTCATCCTACCCCCATACACAATCAATACTCTAACAGACAGACTATGTCCTACGAACCACACTATACTTACCTTAAAGTGGATGTAAACCCAATGTCATCCTTTCTAAACTACTGCCATAGGGGTTATCTATAAGGATATACATGTCTCCTGCATGTATCTTTTCCTGTCAAATGTCTCCCCTCTGTCTGTTATGAGACCCGAAAAACTGCAGATTCTGTGGGTGGGTCTGTTGTCTGGAGCTCGGTGGGTGGAGTCGTGATGTCAGTAGTCTCCCCGCCCACCTCTACACTCCCCTTGTCAATATTAATTTTCTCCTGTGTATTTCTTACACTGAACTTCTGCTATGATCTCTAACATTCAGTGAAAAGACAGGAAATTAACCACATGACTTCAGCATGCCCAATTATGCTGAGGTGTGCAACATCCAATCCTGGCAGAGCAGCAGAAGCAAGGAGTGGGAGGGAATCCAAAAATAATGCATGTCTCAGGCTAGTGCACGAGATATGTAAATCACCTGTCACTCACAGTAAGGGGGAGGATTTGCAAAGTTTTTCTCTGTTTGTCAAGATTTATCTCACTGAACAACAAAAGAGGATTGCTCAGAGCTGGATTAACTCGGTGCCAAGACTGGGCACAAATGATAGGAAATCTTATACTCTACATTATGACATCAAAAAAAAAAAATTGGGGTTTACATCCTCTTTAAGCGACAACGATAATGGTTGCCACGAGGGTTATCCCCAAAAAGACCAACACTTCCTAAACCTAACTCTAAATGGTTACAAGTATTGCCCACACACAGTTAGCTCCCATTCGGGGGGGGGGGGGGTTCGGCAGAGAAGCAATACCAGATCCTAAGAAGTAACCCCTAGATATACCCCTTCAAGGGTTCTTGAGAAGTGATTTTCTGAGGGGTTAATTCAATTCCAATGGAGTTCCATAAGACTCCCTTATAATGTTGCAAGCATAACTATGTAATCTTGATCCTTACCTCTGTTCATGTTTGTTGTTTTCACTACCTATTCACCCTCTCATTGTGAATGTAAACCAATGTTATTGTTACTACTGTATTATATATCCACATGGCTAAATGGTATGTTATACTATTCTTTGTAACCTACATTCTTTTCAATAAAAACGATTGAAACCAAAAAAATACATTGTTAATTTGCATCTGTAAACCTTGTGTGCATTCAATATGTACAATAACTGTTGAAGATAACATCTGTTTATCTACTATTTGTAGGTGGACCTTCACCCTAAAGTATACATGATATTACCCTGACTTCCCCCCCTCCTTCTTACAGTTGAACATTATTATTTTCTTTTAACTGGTGCCATTTATTTGTGCTGCAAAGCATCACTTCCTCATTTATCAGGGCATCTCCACTTGGAAAAAATAAACCAAATAAAGAAGCATATACTTTTACTATGCAAGCCATGTTGTACTTTAATTGTATAAAAATGTACTTTCCTTTTTAATCTGCTGCCACTGTAGTTTTCTGTAAAATTAATTTCTATATAACAACCTGAAGGTGTTCTGTACAGAGTTGGTGTATAGAACATCCCCAGAAATATAATTTCCTGTTTTTGTGATTGGCTTACCTATCTTGAAGGCTGCACTAAGATACAAGTTAAATATTAGGCACACCCTTCAATAGGAGTTACAGTTTTAATGAAATGTTCCCCAAGGGTTACATACTTCTAAATGGATGCAAACCCTGCAGCTTTTCTCATTAGAACACTGGTGATTATAACGAACCAGTTACTCCCATTCAGACTCATTCAGAATCAGTATCCAAAGGACATGGTGAAACAAACACAGGGCCAACTTCAGAGCAACAAAAGGTATGAATCTGCTACAAAGTTTGTTAAAATATCTGCAATGCACATTGATCACCTAGAGTGGATTGTTTTTTTTTTTCCTTAACAAAAAGTGTAGTTACTTTTCAAAAATGGTGCAGTAATAAAGGCCTAGCTCCAAATTTGCACCAGAACTAAAGAGTAGAATTGTCTCTTCTGAGTAAACCACCAATTTGAAAATATTAAACAATGTGCTATTATCACAGTAGTGTAGACTGGTGTTGAACCTAATATTTCTTAAATAATGTGCAGGTTAGGAAAAAAGAACTGTTTAAAGTGTTATAACTTCATAAGCTACATACCTCATATACTTTTGAAGCTAATGTTATTATTGTACAATAAAAACCTGGAGGTGGCAGCACCATATAATTACAAAGATGCAACGCTTTTAAAGCACAATTATAATTTCTATTTCAGAAACAGTACAAGCATAAAGTGTTCTTCCATTCAATATGCAAATGTATTTGCTGTGCATATATACATGTATTAGTTGAGCCACTGATAGAAATTTGGGAGACAACAACAGACCCTGAGGATTCAATATGTTGATGAAAGCTGTTAGTGATTTATTTTAAAGTGTTAGGTGAACCTATTTATCATTTGTATTAATGAATTGTTATTTGAATAATTAAAAGACATTAACATTTTTTAATCTTGAATTTATTGAATGTGTTACAAAAAATCTATATGGCCACAGTCAATAAGACTTGATTTTTATTACCTCCCAAACAGATTCTGGTTGTGCTGATTATGAAGAAATGTACTACGGAATACACACTAACTATGATGATCTGCTTTTATAGAATTTGACCTAAGCTTACTCTTCCAGTCCAGCTTTTGGAAGCTCCTCTTTTTGAGGTAAGGATTGTTAGGACTTACTGATTCAACAAAGCTTGGAAAAGATAATAACTGTGGTAATTCAAAAGGTTTTTCAGACAAATACATCTGTTTGCTCTAAGGATCCAATTGATGCTGGGGTATTTTCTATTTTTAAAATACCTTGTCCAGTAATCATCTGATTTATCAAAAAGTCAGGCCTTGTATGCTGATATTTAAATGGCTCATCATGGAGTAAAATAAAATGAACATGCTTTAAAAACACTGATTGGAGCAGTGCCTGATTGTGTTTGAAAGATTGCAGCTTCTGCTGTGATGTCCTCTCTGGGTGGAAGCAGTCCTGCACTACTTTTAAACAGGCCTCCTGAGCTAGTCTGAGGACTAAAGTACATTTTATTGAAGTGGATAAATCATCATAGGTGCAAGTGTAGGGACACAAAAGGCAATGGCATTATTCTCTGCACTGGTCATCAAAAGCTTTCTGATACAGCTTTGCTTGGAGCAACTTGTGCCAGAACCAATACTTTGGGACACTCTATATATTTGAAGATTTCTTGTTAAGGAGTTTTATTGAGTTTTCAAGACAAAACATAACAGATGTTGATTGAGCATAAAAAGACAGGAGGAATGAAGCACTACAAAACATAGGCTAGTTGGTAGGCAGAACGAACAATGCCTAACAAAATATAACGAATTGTGTTAATGCAGGGTTGTTGAAGAAACAATACACCTAGTGTAGTGGCCTAGGGTACATTACAGAGCTAGGCTAGTTGTCGTGGAGTAGCCACTGGTAGGACTATGAGAAAAGTAGTGCTTCAAAGATTGGTCAAAATAGTAGAGGGCGTTTAGGTGGTGTTTCTAATAGACGGGATTAGGTTAACAAATTGCACATATGGAGTTATGATTGTTACTGGTTATGAACTGTTATATATTGGTGGGTGAAGTTGAAGTGCCATACAGCTGATTTATGGAGAGGGCACTGCAGAGATTAGGCTGTTCGGGAATGTCGAAAGCGGTTGCTGTAGGCAGGCAGAGGAGAAAGGTTGTGTCCTATGAGACAAATAGAGCTTCAAAACCCTATGAGGGGAAGGTAAGAAAGGCTAGAGAAAGAGGAAATTTATAGGTTGACCTGAGGACCAGCGAGAGGTGTAGTAGAAACGACTATATGTCAGCTACCATGGCAAGAGGACAGTATGCTCACCAGATATCTCCGGCCACAAAGTGACCACCAGGCATATAATGAAGGGAATCCTTTATATCAAACTTTTCCAAGCCACATGCAATTCTAATCGACTGTTCCCAAAGATCAGACTCCACTACAATAGTAAATGTAAGACAAATCTTCCAACTAATATACTCTGGGATGTATAACCACAGCTCCTTCTATAGAGATCTGTGAATTTGGGCTCCCCAATAACGAGCCACAGAAGGGCAATATAGTGTGATATTGTCTTAAATAAAAAGCACATACATGCATACGTAAGGCACAAATAGATAGCAGCACAGCTGTAGGATGAGGCAGGGGCCGGTCCGTCGATCTGTGGTGATACAGGAAGCACGGCATGCGTCTCAGCTGAAAAATGGGAGCTCCTGTATTTAGATGAGATACAGCCTCAATTTCTATGCATTTCGTGCTCTAGCGCACGTCTTCGGGAAAATAAAAATAAATAAATAAAACTCAAGTGCTTGCCTGGCTGTCTGTTTCACCAGCTCTGTACACCACTGTATGTTCTAGTCTCCAGAGTACTGGCAAGCTGCCTATCCAGAACCACCAGCAAGAGTGCCCCTTTAGGCTGGACCAGTCCTCCAAACACTACTGCTGTTCCTGCTCTTTTGGTTCCACGGTCTCCTTGGAGTCGTATTCCCTGCTGCAGGTACTCGTGCCCCTCCTGTCCCTCGGCACCCTCTGTCTCATCCTCAGTGGGGCCAGGGCGGGAGATATAAGAGAGGCCGACCTCGTCAATTCATTCTCCTATAAGGGATGTGACAAAGGGCCTGCTATCCTGCCCGGTGAGACTTCCTTCTGCAACTTCTCCCTGACAACATCAAGGTATTTAATGCCAAATGCAAATGAGAACATTCATAACCCCTACACATTGACTGACCTGGATTATGAAATCCTTCAGAAAAACTGACTAAATCTGGTCACCCTATTGTGAAATTTGTTTTAGCAGGGCAGCATTGTGGCGACACTCACTGGTGTCCACGCCTTTTCCAGCTGCATCGCTACTTCTCTGTCCAATCTCAGCCTGTGCGCCCTTGAAACAATCAGAAAATGGGTGATTGTCTTCCCCACATGTGGAACATTCATGCCTTAAATAGCAGTTCTCCCTCCACTTACAGTCTCCCTCATTTAAGAGCCAAAAGGCTGATGATTCAGTCCCTGAACCACCAGATGCTGACTAAAATAGTGGAGAAGAAGCTATTAAAGCTGTTCAGCAACCAGCAGCTACTCCATGAGTCGTTTTTGGAGCCACCATCAATCGCATCCATAGGGGATGGACATACAGAAATCTGCTGATGAAACTGTTCCCCATAAATTCAGATTCATATTAAGAATACTTTATTGATCCCAGAGGGAAACTATTAAGATATAGTTATATTCAACATACAGGTAGACACCACAAGATCACAATAAGGAATGGAACAAGGCACAATGACACATACCATTACCAATAACAACAATTAGTACCAAGTGAAATGTAATTAAAACAATACTTTAATAAACCATTCATGCTATTAAAATGCAACATAGAATAAATAACACAGATTAAAAAAATAACAGAAAAACAAACTACCAAAATGCAAATAGTACACCACTTTCTTTAGCATTACCCAAAATAATAATGAACCTAACACCAACATACTTTAAAAACTACATACAGATCTGGATCATAAACCAGATTGAATCCTCACATCCAGCACTCACAGAGAAGAATTATATAATTTGATAGCCACAGTCAAAAATGGTTTTCTGTGTCGCTCTGTGGTGCATCATGGTTGTAACAATATGTCACTGAGGGTACTCCACAGACTGGCCAGTGTATTGTGAAGTGGTGGGAGGAGTTGTCCAAGATTGAATCTTACTCCAATCCAACAATATCTGGCCTAAAAGAACAAGCCTGAACATTTGCTCTGGTGATTTCTCAACAATAATGCTCCTCCTCAGGATTGCAAAAGCCTGCCACCAGTTATAAAATATGTGAGTATGGATCAAAAATTGTAGCGCTAATGTATGTGCCAAAGTGTGTGTATGTCACAACACTCAAAGAAAAACAATGCGTGAGCTGTATAACAAAGTGACAGTGCTAAGATGACTCCAGATTAAACAGAGTGATAAAGTCCATATAATAATGGCATAACAGTGAAAGTCCTTCTGATCCACTCAATGAAGACAGATAAAAGTGTATACTTGACTGATGTCAGAGTAAGGCGTAAATACGCTTACCGGAAGTGTTGGATGTGACTACCATACGGCATACACATCAGATAGGCATAGAGATGGAAGGTCTTGCATCTATGGAAAGCCGCTGTAGACTGGACCTCCAACGATTTTCGGTGCTGTATACTGGATCGGTCCGCAAAGTTGGTGTACTCAGCATGCGATCATCCAATGGTCACAGAAATGATGACGAAGACCGGGGAAGGGAATGAAAAAGGGAGACCACTCCAATGGTGCAGGTCAAAAAGCAATAATTTATTCACATATGCATGTGAACATGAAAAAATAATAAAATAAAAATCTCGAGACAATTTAAAAATTAGGCAATATGAGGGGCGTAGGATAGCTGGCCCGACGCGTTTCGACAAAAAGTCTTCCACAGGGGCATATCTCTGGCCCCCCCATACTGCCACCGACTATTTATAAACATATATCTAGACTGGAGCCGCCCCCCTGATCAAAGCAGGAAGTGAACGCCTCCGGCCTAGACCAAATGCAATACAGGGGATAAGTTCCAAAGTGTCTTAACATAATAAGTAGAATTCTAAAAATATTAGACATATTATAAAACAAACAAACGTATCCAAATGCATCCTGGTTATGAAGTGGGTACCTTGGGAATTGTTTGGCTGTAAATACTCTCTAGTACATGGATATAATATAAATCCCCCCATTTTTGGGCCAGTCCAAAATTAGGATGGCAGGAGCCAATCAGAATCCTTGGACGGCCATTCCCGCCAAATGGATATCCAATCCCGATCGTGAACGGACCGGATATCCAGGAGAACGTGCTGTGAATGGCCGGCAGACTGATGCGCGGTGACGTCATTACAATGCGCCGAGACGCAAACAGCGGCGGCGCGCAACGCATGCGCGATGACGCAATTGCGTTCGGCGCGTGGACGCAACGGCATGAGCCACCCACTTCCGGCCAGAACAACCGGAAGTGAGTGTGCTCCGGAAGGCGTCCAAGGCGGAACAGAGTCTAAGACATCCGCCCAGAGGATGGAAGGGGGGAAAACATTATACAGGCGCCTACAAATCAGTGCGCATAGTGTGCATGATGACCTCGTACTTAGACGACCTAAACACAGACTCGAACGTTCAGTGCCGGCCTTCTAGTGTCACCAAACTATAAAATAACAGTGTGTGAATATATAAAGGATTTGCATGAAAAACAGCACATAAAAAAGTTTCTATGTAAAACTAGCGGCTGATTATTACATCTTGATCGAATGATGAACGTAAGAATATAAAATATGGTAAACATAACCAATGTAGCATATGGAACCAATGCACATTGTGCAAAGGTCCCAACTAACCTTGACGCTCATAGGCCCTCCAATGGCAGCCCTGAAATATGTAAATAGGGAAAAGGGGAAGTGACTGTGTGTGTGCATATTGTGATAAGGAAAATGCGAAACACGTCATAACCTCGTAGAGCGCCAGTGACTGGCGTATCGCCGAGGTATATAAGAGGACAGTGACAATGGTGTGGTACTAAATAAATATATAAAAGACGAGAGGTAGGGGAACCTCTCGGGGGGACATATAGCTCTGACTACTAACATAGTGATATGACAGGTGGCTACTACTATGTTAGTAGTCAGAGCTATATGTCCCCCCGAGAGGTTCCCCTACCTCTCGTCTTTTATATATTTATTTAGTACCACACCATTGTCACTGTCCTCTTATATACCTCGGCGATACGCCAGTCACTGGCGCTCTACGAGGTTATGACGTGTTTCGCATTTTCCTTATCACAATATGCACACACACAGTCACTTCCCCTTTTCCCTATTTACATATTTCAGGGCTGCCATTGGAGGGCCTATGAGCGTCAAGGTTAGTTGGGACCTTTGCACAATGTGCATTGGTTCCATATGCTACATTGGTTATGTTTACCATATTTTATATTCTTACGTTCATCATTCGATCAAGATGTAATAATCAGCCGCTAGTTTTACATAGAAACTTTTTTATGTGCTGTTTTTCATGCAAATCCTTTATATATTCACACACTGTTATTTTATAGTTTGGTGACACTAGAAGGCCGGCACTGAACGTTCGAGTCTGTGTTTAGGTCGTCTAAGTACGAGGTCATCATGCACACTATGCGCACTGATTTGTAGGCGCCTGTATAATGTTTTCCCCCCTTCCATCCTCTGGGCGGATGTCTTAGACTCTGTTCCGCCTTGGACGCCTTCCGGAGCACACTCACTTCCGGTTGTTCTGGCCGGAAGTGGGTGGCTCATGCCGTTGCGTCCACGCGCCGAACGCAATTGCGTCATCGCGCATGCGTTGCGCGCCGCCGCTGTTTGCGTCTCGGCGCATTGTAATGACGTCACCGCGCATCAGTCTGCCGGCCATTCACAGCACGTTCTCCTGGATATCCGGTCCGTTCACGATCGGGATTGGATATCCATTTGGCGGGAATGGCCGTCCAAGGATTCTGATTGGCTCCTGCCATCCTAATTTTGGACTGGCCCAAAAATGGGGGGATTTATATTATATCCATGTACTAGAGAGTATTTACAGCCAAACAATTCCCAAGGTACCCACTTCATAACCAGGATGCATTTGGATACGTTTGTTTGTTTTATAATATGTCTAATATTTTTAGAATTCTACTTATTATGTTAAGACACTTTGGAACTTATCCCCTGTATTGCATTTGGTCTAGGCCGGAGGCGTTCACTTCCTGCTTTGATCAGGGGGGCGGCTCCAGTCTAGATATATGTTTATAAATAGTCGGTGGCAGTATGGGGGGGCCAGAGATATGCCCCTGTGGAAGACTTTTTGTCGAAACGCGTCGGGCCAGCTATCCTACGCCCCTCATATTGCCTAATTTTTAAATTGTCTCGAGATTTTTATTTTATTATTTTTTCATGTTCACATGCATATGTGAATAAATTATTGCTTTTTGACCTGCACCATTGGAGTGGTCTCCCTTTTTCATTCCCTTCCCCGGTCTTCGTCATCATTTCTGTGACCATTGGATGATCGCATGCTGAGTACACCAACTTTGCGGACCGATCCAGTATACAGCAACGAAAATCGTTGGAGGTCCAGTCTACAGCGGCTTTCCATAGATGCAAGACCTTCCATCTCTATGCCTATCTGATGTGTATGCCGTATGGTAGTCACATCCAACACTTCCGGTAAGCGTATTTACGCCTTACTCTGACATCAGTCAAGTATACACTTTTATCTGTCTTCATTGAGTGGATCAGAAGGACTTTCACTGTTATGCCATTATTATATGGACTTTATCACTCTGTTTAATCTGGAGTCATCTTAGCACTGTCACTTTGTTATACAGCTCACGCATTGTTTTTCTTTGAGTGTTGTGACATACACACACTTTGGCACATACATTAGCGCTACAATTTTTGATCCATACGCATTTTTGACTTTGTTTGTTTTGTTTGTTGGCAGCTTTTGTATGGCTCTAATAGATTAGCGCGGTTGTTTTCCCCATTCACTCATAAAATATGTGAGAAATTAGACGAGATCTTTGTCTGTCCTCATACTCCTTCCTATCATTTTATTATTATTCAATTGAAAAGTGCTCCAGTGACAAAAGGTAAACATATCCATGTACTCTCTGTTCTCCCTAAGCTCTTACTTTACACGTGCACCCAAATGACCCTCAAAACACACGTGTGTGACATCTGATATGTGCTCTTTTCTTTGCACATCACCGTCTTTAACATCATCATTGGCATTTCTACAGTACCCGGTCTGCCAGCAATAGGTGCCATCACACCCCTTTCTGTTGATGTAGACCCAGGTGAAGCCACACTAATATTTACTCCTAGATTTTCCTGCCTGCTCAGGGTATTTAAAAGAGGACCCTTCACTGGTGAAGCACGCCACACTGCTTCTGAGCCTTCACCACCCCCAGGAGAAGCCTTATCAAACCTGTCTGTAATTGTCCCCAAGGTGGATAAAATTGCCTCAGTATCAGCACTAACTAAGCAGTACGCTTGCCCTATGGTAGTCCTCCCTGATTCATCCAAAATAGGTAGATTAAATTGATCCCCAGACCACACTGCCTACTGACTAGCGCTAAGCTCAAGAGTAACTTCCCCTGCAACACAGGAGGTAACATTTAGGGTGAGGCTGCCCCAAAGCACCCACCCCCCCCCATGTTCAGGGCATGTGGCCTGGTATGGTGCAGGAGGGGGCACTTGCTCACCCCCCTTTCCTGGCCTGCCAGGCTGCATGTTCAGAAAAGGATCCAGTAATCCAGTATGGATTATGGGGGGGACACCACACCATTTTTTTTTTTCACTTTTTTAATTGCCGGCAATGATTTTTTTTTTATTCAGCTGTTAGCAGGAAGTCCATTGACAGCTGATGGCTCATTGGTTGTTAAGGGTGACATGGCTGGCTTCCCGGCCCACTCCTTAACAACCAGCTATTCACTGCATTGTGATTGGGCAAAGCTCAAAATGGACTGTACACTCTAACCAGCACCTACGCTTCCCCTTAATTTTTTTTATACAGTAGATGTCTACATCTACGTTTAGTGTTGTCACCACACTACCAAGAAAAACGTCCCTTTATATTCAACCGGACATAATTCTCAATGCTGTATTGATATGTATGTTCTGGATAAATGGCTTTTACAGCTTATACCCTCCTCCACGTTTCATGATATTACATGGTCTGACCATGCGCCTGTTTCTATATCAGTGGTGGAGGACAATACCTGCATTCTTATACAGTATATCTGTTGCGCTGCAACTTAAAATGTCCTGAAACTCTGTGATAATGCTGCATTAGTCCCTAAACTCTTTTGGGAATGCTTTACCATTAATGTTGTATCTGTAGATATAGAGGGGTGAGTGGCGCTGCCAAAAAAACAAAACAAATGTGTAGTGACCCAGAGCGGTCAGTGCAAAATCCCCATAGATTCTCATATATATGAGTCTTCATTTAAATCCTTATGTGCAACACAGGTACGAATTGTCTTTGTAAATTGTCCGTGGCACTAGTTGAGTCACAATTTTTTAAACTTGTGATTGACAATAAAACTTTTTTATCGGATCTACACTATGAGTGTCAATCTTTCCCATTCATTCACATGTGGACATCCCATGATTTAATGCAGTGCGGAGGAGGCTCTTCCACTGGACACTGAGACCAAAAGCAGAACTGTCTACAAGCGATTTACCCCTGGGCAGGTGCTATCTGGTGAGTGTGGAACTGAGAGGGGAGCATGAGTGTTAGTCACTTCTCTGCACAGAAACTGTGATAAATGTTCTGCATAAGTCACTTAATTATTTATATGAAGGCTCATATATATATATATATATATATATATATATATATATATATATATATATATATATATATATATATATATGAACATCTATGAGAATTTTGCACATTTGAGTTTTTTTGGCAGTTCCACTCACCCCTCTATATCTACACATTATAATTTACTTCACTTAGTGGAGGCAGAAGCCATATTTATATATCACCTAAGCACTGAATAATATATACTTATTAATGTTGTTTCTGTATTCGGTCACTTTCTCTTATGAAATGCCCATAAGGCATATAAAAGAAGTACAATTCTGAAAATGCGTGTGCAATCTAAGAAACAATACACAGCACCAAAGAGTTACCCTGCTAGGTCCTAAGAAACCTAGAACTTTTGGTGAAGGAACCCTCCACAATCAATT
The DNA here is from genome assembly GCA_028564925.1 of Lithobates sylvaticus. Lineage (NCBI taxonomy): Eukaryota > Metazoa > Chordata > Amphibia > Anura > Ranidae > Lithobates > Lithobates sylvaticus. The sequence goes on from CM053026.1 coordinate 241,378,850, forward strand.
AAAAGCAAAAGAAATCCAGTACACAATGGATATGGACCTGTCACCATACTCACTACATTATCAATTATGACTATTGCATGAAAGATACCACTTATATCTCTCTAAATATATAACTCAGCTCCCAATTGTTTAAATATAAAAAAAATGTATTCCTTATAGATTAACCACTTAAGGACCGGAAAGGATTTGCCCCCTTAATGGCCAGGCCATTTTTTGCAATGCAGCACTGCATCGCTTTAACTGACAATTCCGTGGTCGTGCAATGCTGTACCCAAACAAAATGTATGTCCTTTTTTCCCACAAATCTATATCTTTTACTTTTTGCTATACTAAATATCCCCCAAAAAATGTAAAACAAATAATTTCTTCATTAGTTTAGGCTGATATGTATTCTTCTATATATTTTTAGTAAACAAATCGCAATAAGTGATATTCACTTGTTTACTCAAAAGTTACAGCATCTACAAAATAGAGGATAGATTTATGGCATTTTTATTATTATTATTAATTTTTTTACTGATAGTGACGGTGATCAGCGATTTTTAGTGGGACTGCGACATTGTGGTGGACAGATCGGTCACTTTTGACACTTTTTTTGGGACTATTGACATTTATACAGCGATCAGAGCTAAAAATAGCCACTGATTACTGTATGAGACAGATTGACAGGAGACAGATTGCTGTTCCTAATCACTAGGAACAGACGATCTGTCTATCCTCCCCTGACAGAACAGGGATCTGTCTGTTTACATTGACAGATCCCTATTCTGTCTCTCTCAGAAGGGACTGTGAGCAGACATCGCAACTGCTGGCCACGTGCATCGGCTCAAGTATAATGATAAAGAAAAATTTCCCAGAGGGCAAATAAAGTTGGTGGCACAAGCCCACTGTATCGAACTGGTTCTGATTCAAAGATCCACACTGCCTACTGACTAGCGCTAAGCTCAAGGGTAACTTCCCCTGCAACACAGGAGGGAACATTTAGGGTGAGGCTGCCCCAAAGCACCCACCCCCCCATGTTCAGGGCATGTGGCCTGGTATGGTGCAGGAGGGGGCACTTGCTCACCCCCCCCCCCTTTCCTGGCCTGCCAGGCTGCATGTTCAGAAAAGGATCCAGTAATCCAGTATGGATTATGGGGGGGACCCCACACCATTTTTTTTTCACTTTTTTAATTGCCGGCAATGATTTTTTTTTTTATTCAGCTGTTAGCAGGAAGTCCATTGACAGCTGATGGCTCATTGGTTGTTAAGGGTGACATGGCTGGCTTCCCGGCCCACTCCTTAACAACCAGCTATTCACTGCATTGTGATTGGGCAAAGCTCAAAATGGACTGTACACTCTAACCAGCACCTACGCTTCCCCTTAATTTTTTTTATACAGTAGATGTCTACATCTACGTTTAGTGTTGTCACCACACTACCAAGAAAACGTCCCTTTATATTCAACCGGACATAATTCTCAATGCTGTATTGATATGGATGTTCTGGATAAATGGCTTTTACAGCTTATACCCTCCTCCACGTTTCATGATATTACATGGTCTGACCATGCGCCTGTTTCTATATCAGTGGTGGAGGACAATACCTGCATTCTTATACAGTATATCTGTGGCGCTGCAACTTAAAATGTCCTGAAACTCTGTGATAATGCTGCATTAGTCCCTAAACTCTTTTGGGAATGCTTTACCATTAATGTTGTATCTGTAGATATAGAGGGGTGAGTGGCGCTGCCAAAAAACAAAAAACGAATGTGTAGTGACCCAGAGCGGTCAGTGCAAAATCCCCATAGATTCTCATATATATGAGCCTTCATTTAAATCCTTATGTGCAACACAGGTACGAATTGTCTTTGTAAATTGTCCGCGGCACTAGTTGAGTCACAATTTTTTAAACTTGTGATTGACAATAAAACTTTTTTATCGGATCTACACTATGAGTGTCAACCTTTCCCATTCATTCACATGTGGACATCCCATGATTTAATGCAGTGCGGAGGAGGCTCTTCCACTGGACACTGAGACCAAAAGCAGAACTGTCTACAAGCGATTTACCCCTGGGCAGGTGCTATCTGGTGAGTGTGGAACTGAGAGGGGAGCATGAGTGTTAGTCACTTCTCTGCACAGAAGCTGTGATAAATGTTCTGCATAAGTCACTTAATTATTTATATGAAGGCTCATATATATATATATATATATATATATATATATATATATATATATATATATATATATATACATATATGAACATCTATGAGAATTTTGCACATTTGAGTTTTTTTGGAAGTTCCACTCACCCCTCTATATCTACACATTATAATTTACTTCACTTAGTGGAGGCAGAAGCCATATTTATATATCACCTAAGCACTGAATAATATATACTTATTAATGTTGTTTCTGTATTCGGTCACTTTCTCTTATGAAATGCCCATAAGGCATATAAAAGAAGTACAATCCTGAAAATGCGTGTGCAATCTAAGAAACAATACACAGCACCAAAGAGTTACCCTGCTAGGTCCTAAGAAACCTAGAACTTTTGGTGAAGGAACCCTCCACAATCAATTAAAAGCAAAAGAAATCCAGTACACAATGGATATGGACCTGTCACCATACTCACTACATCAATTATGACTATTGCATGAAAGATACCACTTATATCTCTCTAAATATATAACTCAGCTCCCAATTGTTTAAATATAAAAAAATGTATTCCTTATAGATTAACCACTTAAGGACCGGAAAGGATTTGCCCCCTTAATGGCCAGGCCATTTTTTGCAATGCAGCACTGCATCGCTTTAACTGACAATTGCGTGGTCGTGCAATGCTGTACCCAAACAAAATGTATGTCCTTTTTTCCCACAAATCTATATCTTTTACTTTTTGCTATACTAAATATCCCCAAAAAAATGTAAAACAAATAATTTCTTCATTAGTTTAGGCTGATATGTATTCTTCTATATATTTTTAGTAAACAAATCGCAATAAGTGATATTCACTTGTTTACTCAAAAGTTACAGCATCTACAAAATAGAGGATAGATTTATGGCATTTTTATTATTATTATTAATTTTTTTACTGATAGTGACGGTGATCAGCGATTTTTAGTGGGACTGCGACATTGTGGTGGACAGATCGGTCACTTTTGACACTTTTTTGGGACTATTGACATTTATACAGCGATCAGAGCTAAAAATAGCCACTGATTACTGTATAAATGTCACTGACAGGGAAGGGATTAACACTAGGGGGCGATCAAGGGGTTAAGTGTTCCCTAGGGAGGTGTTTCTAACTGTGGGGTCAGTGTACTGACTGGGGGAGGAGACAGATTGCTGTTCCTAATCACTAGGAACAGACGATCTGTCTATCCTCCCCTGACAGAACAGGGATCTGTCTGTTTACATTGACAGATCCCTATTCTGTCTCTCTCAGAAGGGACTGTGAGCAGACATCGCAACTGCTGGCCACGTGCATCGGCTCAAGTATAATGATAAAGAAAAATTTCCCAGAGGGCAAATAAAGTTGGTGGCACAAGCCCACTGTATCGAACTGGTTCTGATTCAAAGATGAAAATGATGAACAATTTGTCAAATCATGGTGCTGAAGATTCCATAGATAAGTGAATATAATTCAAATTTTGGAACAGAATGTACATCCTTTCAATGTAGTTGACAGAAAGGGGACACAGGGGGATGGGGACACACAGTCCTCTAATGCTTAAACCCTTACAATCCACTTTGACCTACAGGTAAGCCTAGATTAAGGCTTACCTGTAGGTCCAATAAATATCTCCTAAACCTACATGGTTTAAGAAAAGAAAAGGCACCACTATCTATGGCGCATGCGCCGTAGACAGCGGCGCGCAGTCGCACTGAGCATGCCGAGATCATGGTGATATGCCACTCTCGTGCGCATGTGCGGGAGTGACGTCATCGCCGCTCCAGCGAATGACAGCGCTGGAGCAGCGAGACCCGGAAGTCACTCCGGGTTTGATGGCGGAGGTCGTGGACGAGGGTCGCTTCGGGGGCTTCGTTCTCAGGTAAGTTATTCATAATGAGCTAGTATGCATACTAGCTCATTATGCCTTTGCCTTGCAGGTTCCGTTTTTTTTTTTTTTTTTTTTCAACATACCTGATCCATATTTCCTTTAATAAAGGCACAGATTCTTCTCCCTGACATGGTATTTGCTCTACTCCCACATATATTATCAGAATGCAAGCAACTAAACTTTCAAAGCATATGACATCCACTCATCAGCAAGATATACCCAGGATTACTCAGCACTAGGGATGAGCCGAACACCCCCGGGTTCGGTTCGCACCAGAACCTTCGAACCGACCGAAAGTTCGCGCGAATTTTCGAACCCTATACGTTATAATGGACGCGAACGTTCGAAATCAAAAGTGCTAATTACAACGGCCAATATGCATGTTAATGTCATAAAACAGGTTTGGGGACCCGGGTCCTGCCCCAGGGGACATATATCAATGCAAAAAGAACTTTTAAAAACTAACGTTTTTTCGGGAGCAGTCATTTTAATGATGCATAAAGTGAAAAAAAAAAAGTGAAATTTTCCTTTAAATATGGTACCTGGGGGGTGTCTAAAGTATGCCTGTGAAGTGGCATGTGTTTCCCGTGTTTAGAACTGTCCTTGCACAAAATGACATTTGTAAAGGAAAAAAAGAAGCCATTTAAAACCACTTGCGGCTTTAGGTTTGTTCTTAAGTAGAATCTGAACAGGTACATTATGAAGTGTAGCTCCATCCAAAAAAATCTATTTTTAAGCTTTTTGGAGAACATAGGGAGGGGTTATCACCCCTGTAACATTTGCTGTCTTTGCACATCTGTTCAGAACATGTCACCTCACTTTCCGTCCCAATGACAAATGTTTTTGGAAAAAGTGGGGTTTTAATTGAAACAAGGATTGGTGATAAAGTATCAGTAGAGAGGAGATACCTTTTTCCCAAATTAAATCTAACAGGATAGAATTTCCCTTCCTAGGGGTAGATTTCCTCTCACTTCCTGTTTTATCTTTCCATTTGCAAGTAGGAGTCGTTTGTAAGTTGGATGTTTGAAAGTAGGGGCCTGGCGTATATACCGTATTTATCGGCGTATAACACGCACCGGCGTATAACACGCACCCCAAGTTTAGGAGGGCATTTTAAGGAAAAAAAGTTTTAGGAGGGAAGTTTAGGGAAAAAAAAAAAAAAAACTTACATTTAAGCGTCATTTGCAGCTTGCCCAGCGTCATTGCAGCCTTGCCCAGCATCATTGCAGCCTTGCCCAGCGTCAGTGCAGCCTTGCCCAGCGTCAGTGCAGCCTTGCCCAGCGTCAGTGCAGCCTTGCCCAGCGTCAGTGCAGCCTTGCCCAGCGTCATTGCAGCCTTGCCCAGCGTCATTGCAGCCATGCCCAGCGTCACTGCAGCCATGCCCAGCGTCACTGCAGCCATGCCCAGCGTCATTGCAGCCATGCCCAGCGTCGTTGCAGCCATGCCCAGGGTCGTTGCAGCCTTGCCCAGGGTCGTTGCAGCCTTGCCCAGGGTCGTTGCAGCCTTGCCCAGGGACGTTGTACCTTGCCAGCGTCATTGCAGCCATGCCCAGCGACATTAGAAGTCCGGTCCGGGTTTAAATTTCCCGCCGCCGAGACTCTGTCGCGTGCGCCGCCGAAAAAGTCCGAGGCGCGGCCGAAAAAGACCGAATCGGCCCCGGAAAAGGCCGAGCCGACTGTTCAGCTCCGATCGCGGTCCCGCCTCCCTGCTGTTTCCGGAACGAGCGCAGGGAGGCGGGACTCCGAGTAGAGCCGAACAGTCTGCTCGGTCTATTCCGGCGCGGCTTCGGGTTTTTTCGGCCGCGCCTCGGTCTTTTTCGGCGGCGCTCGCTATTTTTTGGCGGCGCTTGCCATTTTTTGCCATTTTTGAATTTTTTTTTTTTGGGGTATCGGCGTATAACACGCACCCACGACTTTCCCCCGGTTTTTAGGGGGAAAAAGTGCGTGTTATACGCCGATAAATACGGTACTCTGCAGAAATTTGCCCTATTAGATGTTGGTGTAGCCACAAGACTGGTGGGCACAGGAATGGGCCCTGCTGTGAGTTAATAGATCAAGATTTGTAATTGCATGCACCTGTTGAACAGGGCAGAAAAATTGGGGGTGGTGGTGGTGGTGGTGGACGGTTTTGCCACAAGACTGTAAGCTCTCACAGTTACTCTTGGGCGCAGGAATGGGCCCTGCTGTGAGTTATTAGATCAAGATTTGTAATTGCAAGCACCTGATGAACAGGGCAGAAAAATTGGGCCTTTGGCGGTGGTGGTGGACGGTGTTGCCACAAGACTGTAGGCTCTCACAGTTACTCTTGGTGGACGCAGGAATGGGCCCTGCTGTGAGTTATTAGATCAAGATTTGTAATTGCAAGCACCTGATGAACAGGGCAGAAAAATTGGGCCTTTGGCGGTGGTGGTGGACGGTGTTGCCACAAGACTGTAGGCCCTCATAGTTACTCTTGGTGGGCGCAGGAATGGGCCCTGCTGTGAGTTATTAGATCAAGATTTGTAATTGCAAGCACCTGATGAACAGGGCAGAAAAATTGGGCCTTTGGCGGTGGTGGTGGACGGTGTTGCCACAAGACTGCAGGCCCTCATAGTTACTCTTGGTGGGCGCAGGAATGGGCCCTGCTGTGAACTATTAGATCAAGATTTGTAATTGCCCGCCCCTGTTAAACAGGGGCTGAAAAATTGTGCCTTAGGCACTGGTGCTGGTGCCACAACACTGCAACCCCTCACAGAGACTGTACTTGGAGCACAGCAGTCACACGTGTTGCGAAGCATTTTTTTAAAAAATTGTAAGTACACGCCCCTGTTAAACAGGGGCTGAAAAATTGTGCCTTAGGCACTGGTGCTGGTGCCACAACACTGCAACCCGGCCCTCACAGATACTGTACTTGGAGCACAGCAGTCACACGTGTTGCGAAGCATTTTTTTAAAAAATTGTAAGTACCCGCCCCTGTTAAACAGGGGCTGAAAAATTGTGCCTTAGGCACTGGTGCTGGTGCCACAACACTGCAACCCCTCACAGATACTGTACTTGGAGCACAGCAGTCACACGTGTTGCGAAGCATTTTTTTAAAAAATTGTAAGTACACGCCCCTGTTAAACAGGGGCTGAAAAATTGTGCCTTAGGCACTGGTGCTGGTGCCACAACACTGCAACCCGGCCCTCACAGATACTGTACTTGGAGCACAGCAGTCACACGTGTTGCGAAGCATTTTTTTAAAAAATTGTAAGTACCCGCCCCTGTTAAACAGGGGCTGAAAAATTGTGCTTAGGCACTGGTGCTGGTGCCACAACACTGCAACCCCTCACAGATACTGTACTTGGAGCACAGCAGTCACACGTGTTGCGAAGCATTTTTTTAAAAAATTGTAAGTACACGCCCCTGTTAAACAGGGGCTGAAAAATTGTGCCTTAGGCACTGGTGCTGGTGCCACAACACTGCAGCCCGGCCCTCACAGATACTGTACTTGGAGCACAGCAGTCACACGTGTTGCGAAGCATTTTTTTAAAAAAATTGTAAGTACCCGCCCCTGTTAAACAGGGGCTGAAAAATTGTGCCTTAGGCACTGGTGCTGGTGCCACAACACTGCAACCCCTCACAGATACTGTACTTGGAGCACAGCAGTCACACGTGTTGCGAAGCATTTTTTTTTAAAATTGTAAGTACACGCCCCTGTTAAACAGGGGCTGAAAAATTGTGCCTTAGGCACTGGTGCTGGTGCCACAACACTGCAACCCCTCACAGATACTGTACTTGGAGCAAGCAGTCACACGTGTTGCGAAGCATTTTTTTTTAAAAATTGTAAGAACACGCCCCTGTTAAACAGGGGCTGAAAAATTGTGCCTTAGGCACTGGTGCTGGTGCCACAACACTGCAACCCCTCACAGATACTGTACTTGGAGCACAGCAGTCACATGTGTTGCGAAGCATTTTTTTAAAAAATTGTAAGTACCCGCCCCTGTTAAACAGGGGCTGAAAAATTGTGCCTTAGGCACTGGTGTGGTGGCATGGATCATTGAGGAGGAGGAAGAGGATAGTCAGTGAACATAAGAGGACAGTCACTCAGCATCAGCATAGGCAGTCTTGAAGGGATGTGACATTAAAAAATTATTCGGTTATATCCGCCTCAGGTGCCTGGTAGCTGGTGGTGATCCAAGACTGATTCATTTTGATGAAGGTCAGTCGATCAACCGAGGCGGTGGACAGGCGCACCCTATGATCAGTCACAAATCCTCCAGCAGCACTGAATGTGCGTTCGGAAAGAACGCTGGAGGCAGGACAGGCCAGTAGCTCAATTGCATACTGTGCAAGCTCTGGCCAGTGATCCATCCTCAGGACCCAGTAAGCCAGAGGATTTTCGGTGGGAAAGGTGTCCAAGTCTGACCTTGCCCCAAGGTATTCCTGCACCATGTATATCAGACGCTGGCGATGGTTGCTGGAACCGATCATACCTTGGGGCTGCGGACTAAAAAATTGTCTGAACGCATCGGTCAGACGTCCACCTTCCCCACCGCTCCTTCTGCCACTGACCGAAGCCTCAGCAACTCGTCGCCCAGGACCAGGAGTTTGTAGCCTCCCAGTTTCTGGGAACGCGTTGCACAGACCTTTCTGCAAGGCCTCCCTGAGATGTCTCATCCTCTGCTCCCTCTGCGACGGCAAGATAAGGTCCGCAACCTTACCCTTGTACCGCGGATCAAGGAGAGTGGCCAGCCAGTAATGGTCCCTCTCCTTGATCCGAAGAACACGAGGATCCTTCCGCAGGCTTTGCAGGATCAGGGAGGCCATGCAGCGTAGGTTAGCTGAGGCATTCGGTCCGGAGTCTTCTGGGTCACTGAGGATGACATGATCGCCAGCCACCTCCTCCCAGCCACGTACAAGTCCACTGGCTTGTTGGGACTGTACATCATCCCTAAAAGACTGCTGCTGCTGATGCTGAGTGCCAGGCTCCACCTCCATGCTCACACAATCCTCCTCCTCCTCCTCCTCCTCCTCCTCATCCTCTTCCTGTGTGATGGGTGGGACAGAAGGAACACTGTCCGGATAAAGGGGGCCTTGAGAGGCAAGGAAGTCCTCCTCTTCCTGCCTCTGTTCTGCCTCAAGTGCCCTGTCCATTATCCCACGCAGCGTATGCTCCAACAGGTGGACAAGAGGGACAGTGTCACTGATGCATGCACTGTCACTGCTCACCATCCTCGTGGCCTCCTCAAATGGTGAGAGGACAGTGCATGCATCCCTGATCATGCTCCACTGACGTGGGGAAAAAAAACCAAGCTCCCCTGACCCTGTCCTGGTGCCGTAGTCGCAAAGGTACTCATTGATGGCCCTCTGCTGCGTGTGCAGTCGCTGCAGCATGGCCAACGTTGAGTTCCACCTGGTGGGCATGTCACATATTAGGCGGTTCTTGGGCAGGTTCAGCTCCTTTTGCAGCTCAGTCAGCCGAGCACTGGCATTATAAGATCGGCGGAAATGCACACAGACTTTCCTGGCCTGTCTCAGGACATCCTGTAAGCCTGGGAACCTGCCCAAGAACCGCTGCACCACCAGGTTGAGGACGTGAGCCATGCAGGGCACATGGGTGAGCTGCCCCTGTCGCAGGGCGGAGAGGAGGTTGGTGCCATTGTCAGAAACGACCATTCCTGGCTTAAGCTGACGTGGCGTCAACCACCTCTCGGCCTGCCCCTGCAGAGCTGCCAGAACCTCTGGCCCAGTGTGGCTCCTGTCCCCCAAACACACCAGCGCAAGCACGGCATGGCATCTTTTTGCCTGCGTACTTGCGTAGCCCCTTGTACGCCTACGGAGCACCGCTGGTTCCAAGGACAGAGCACTGGAGGAAGAAGAAGAGGAGGGGGTGGAGGAGAGAGGTGTGTCACAACCAGTAGCAGTAGTAGCGTTTTGGAGGCGTGGTGGCGGAACAACCTCCAACACTACTGCACCTTGTCCTGCATCCCTCCCAGCTGCCAATAGAGTGACCCAATGGGCCGTGAAAGAAAGGTACCGTCCCTGTCCATGCCTGCTGGACCATGAGTCAGCGGTAATATGCACCTTACCGCTGACCGCCCTGTCCAGCGAGGCATGGACATTGCCCTCCACATGCCGGTAGAGAGACGGAATCGCCTTCCGTGAGAAAAAGTGGCGTTTGGGAACCTGCCACTGAGGAACCGCACATTGAACAAACTCACGGAAGGGGGCCGAGTCTACCAACTGAAAAGGCAGCAGTTGAAGTGCTAGCAATTTAGCCAGGCTAGCATTCAACCGCTGGGCATGTGGATGGCTGGGAGTGTACTTCTTCTACGGTCCAGCAGCTGGGGCAGGGAAATTTGCCTGCTGCAATCGGACGTCGGTGTACTGCAAGTACTTGGTTGTGACACACCTAATTCTACACCTTCAGTCCTCTCAGAGCAGCTTTCAGAGAGGACTGAAGGTGTAGTGGGGATGGAGATCCCAGCTGAGGAGGAGCAAGGAGAGGTCCGCTTAGTTCTTTGGTGTGGGTCTTTTATGTGTGCCTGCCAACGAGCTGCATGGCAGGTCGCCATATGTCTGGTCATGCTTGTGGTGCCCAAGCGGCTGATGTTTTGGCCACGCGAGATACGCTTGAGACAAATATTGCAAATAGCAGTGGTGCGATCTGCTGCACTCGTCTCAAAAAAGGCCCACACCAAAGAACTTTTCTGATAACGTGCAGAGGCAGCGCCCTGCACAGGCGGAGCTCTGCGGTGTTGTACAGTTGCTGTGCTGGCCTCTACCTGGCCTCCAGGGGGCATCCTGCCTCGTTGGACATGTGACGCCGCATCCTCCTCCTCCTCGTCCTCCTCCTCATCCTCTCTCCCTTCAGGCACCCACGTGGAGTCAGTGACCTCATCATCCCCTCCCTCTTCACCACTAGAGCAAACCTGGCAGTAAGCTGCAGCTGGTGGAACAGTACTGCCAGATTCCTCAAGCTGGGTATCATCATCCGAGCCTTCGAATCGTTGGGCATCCTCCTGGAGCATGTACCCAACACTGTGCTCAAAGAGTTCGGGGGACTCCTCAGGAGGACATGGTGGGTCTAGGGAAGGGGTGGCTGATGATGCTCTGTCAGTACCCTGAGCCTGGGTGAGAGAGGATGAGGTGGATGAGGAGGGCTTGGTCATCCATTCTACCAAGCCTTCAGCATGATGCGGCTCCACATGTCCAGCTGCCGAAAACAAAGACGCGCGTGTCCCATGGCCACGTGCTGATGACGATGCACGACCACGTCCACGTCCACGGCCACGTCCACTAGAAACAGAGCCTGCCTGCCCTGTGTTCTTGGCTCTGCACGCTCTGCCTCCCCTTGGCGGTCTTCCAGCCATTGTAGTCGGTAGTCCTGTGGGTGCTGCTGAGAAGAATATATAGGAGCTCTGTGTGATGCCACTAACACACTAGAAGTCCTATGGGTGCTTCTGCAAAGAAAATAGAGGAGCTCTGTGTGATGCCACTAACACACTAGAAGTCCTGTGGGTGCTTCTGCAAAGAAAATAGAGGAGCTCTGTGTGATGCCACTAACACACTAGAAGTCCTGTGGGTGCTGCTGAGAAGAAAATATAGGAGCTCTGTGTGATGCCACTAACACACTAGAAGTCCTGTGGGTGCTTCTGCAAAGAAAATAGAGGAGCTCTGTGTGATGCCACTAACACACTAGAAGTCCTGTGGGTGCTTCTGCAAAGAAAATAGAGGAGCTCTGTGTGATGCCACTAACACACTAGAAGTCCTGTGGGTGCTTCTGCAAAGAAAATAGAGGAGCTCTGTGTGATGCCACTAACACACTAGAAGTCCTGTGGGTGCTGCTGAGAAGAAAATATAGGAGCTCTGTGTGATGCCACTAACACACTAGAAGTCCTATGGGTGCTTCTGCAAAGAAAATAGAGGAGCTCTGTGTGATGCCACTAACACACTAGAAGTCCTGTGGGTGCTGCTGAGAAGAAAATATAGGAGCTCTGTGTGATGCCACTAACACACTAGAAGTCCTATGGGTGCTTCTGCAAAGAAAATAGAGGAGCTCTGTGTGATGCCACTAACACACTAGAAGTCCTGTGGGTGCTTCTGCAAAGAAAATAGAGGAGCTCTGTGTGATGCCACTAACACACTAGAAGTCCTGTGGGTGCTTCTGCAAAGAAAATAGAGGAGCTCTGTGTGATGCCACTAACACACTAGAAGTCCTGTGGGTGCTGCTGAGAAGAAAATAGAGGAGCTCTGTGTGATGCCACTAACACACTAGAAGTCCTATGGGTGCTTCTGCAAAGAAAATAGAGGAGCTCTGTGTGATGCCACTAACACACTAGAAGTCCTGTGGGTGCTTCTGCAAAGAAAATAGAGGAGCTCTGTGTGATGCCACTAACACACTAGAAGTCCTGTGGGTGCTTCTGCAAAGAAAATAGAGGAGCTCTGTGTGATGGGACTAACACACTTCAAGTCCTATGGGTGCTTCTGGAAGAAAATATAGGTCTGTGTGATGGGACTAACACACTTCAAGTCCTATAGGTGCCTCTGGGAACAAAATATATGATCTCTGTGTGATGGGACTAACACACTTCAAGTCCTATAGGTGCTTCTGGGAAGAAAATGTAGGTCTGTGTGATGGGACTAACACACTTCAAGTCCTATAGGTGCTTCTGGGAACAAAATATATGATCTCTGTGTGATGGGACTAACACACTTCAAGTCCTATAGGTGCTTCTGGGAACAAAATATAGGATCTCTGTGTGATGGGACTAACACACTTCAAGTCCTATAGGTGCTTCTGGGAAGAAAATGTAGGTCTGTGTGATGGGACTAACACACTTCAAGTCCTATAGGTGCTTCTGGGAACAAAATATATGATCTCTGTGTGATGGGACTAACACACTTCAAGTCCTATAGGTGCTTCTGGGAAGGAAATAAAGGTCTGTGTGATGGGACTAACACACTTCAAGTCCTATAGGTGCTTCTGGGAAGAAAATATATGATCTCTGTGTGATGGGACTAACACACTTCAAGTCCTATAGGTGCTTCTGGGAACAAAATATAGGATCTCTGTGTGATGGGACTAACACACTTCAAGTCCTGTGGGTGCTTCTGCAAAGAAAATAGAGGAGCTCTGTGTGATGCCACTAACACACTAGAAGTCCTGTGGGTGCTTCTGCAAAGAAAATAGAGGAGCTCTGTGTGATGCCACTAACACACTAGAAGTCCTGTGGGTGCTTCTGCAAAGAAAATAGAGGAGCTCTGTGTGATGCCACTAACACACTAGAAGTCCTGTGGGTGCTGCTGAGAAGAAAATATAGGAGCTCTGTGTGATGCCACTAACACACTAGAAGTCCTATGGGTGCTTCTGCAAAGAAAATAGAGGAGCTCTGTGTGATGCCACTAACACACTAGAAGTCCTGTGGGTGCTGCTGAGAAGAAAATATAGGAGCTCTGTGTGATGCCACTAACACACTAGAAGTCCTATGGGTGCTTCTGCAAAGAAAATAGAGGAGCTCTGTGTGATGCCACTAACACACTAGAAGTCCTGTGGGTGCTTCTGCAAAGAAAATAGAGGAGCTCTGTGTGATGCCACTAACACACTAGAAGTCCTGTGGGTGCTTCTGCAAAGAAAATAGAGGAGCTCTGTGTGATGCCACTAACACACTAGAAGTCCTGTGGGTGCTGCTGAGAAGAAAATAGAGGAGCTCTGTGTGATGCCACTAACACACTAGAAGTCCTATGGGTGCTTCTGCAAAGAAAATAGAGGAGCTCTGTGTGATGCCACTAACACACTAGAAGTCCTGTGGGTGCTTCTGCAAAGAAAATAGAGGAGCTCTGTGTGATGCCACTAACACACTAGAAGTCCTGTGGGTGCTTCTGCAAAGAAAATAGAGGAGCTCTGTGTGATGGGACTAACACACTTCAAGTCCTATGGGTGCTTCTGGGAAGAAAATATAGGTCTGTGTGATGGGACTAACACACTTCAAGTCCTATAGGTGCCTCTGGGAACAAAATATATGATCTCTGTGTGATGGGACTAACACACTTCAAGTCCTATAGGTGCTTCTGGGAAGAAAATGTAGGTCTGTGTGATGGGACTAACACACTTCAAGTCCTATAGGTGCTTCTGGGAACAAAATATAATGATCTCTGTGTGATGGGACTAACACACTTCAAGTCCTATAGGTGCTTCTGGGAACAAAATATAGGATCTCTGTGTGATGGGACTAACACACTTCAAGTCCTATAGGTGCTTCTGGGAAGAAAATGTAGGTCTGTGTGATGGGACTAACACACTTCAAGTCCTATAGGTGCTTCTGGGAACAAAATATATGATCTCTGTGTGATGGGACTAACACACTTCAAGTCCTATAGGTGCTTCTGGGAAGGAAATAAAGGTCTGTGTGATGGGACTAACACACTTCAAGTCCTATAGGTGCTTCTGGGAACAAAATATATGATCTCTGTGTGATGGGACTAACACACTTCAAGTCCTATAGGTGCTTCTGGGAACAAAATATAGGATCTCTGTGTGATGGGACTAACACACTTCAAGTCCTATGGGTGCTTCTGGGAAGAAAATGTAGGTCTGTGTGATGGGACTAACACACTTCAAGTCCTATAGGTGCTTCTGGGAACAAAATATATGATCTCTGTGATGGGACTAACACACTTCAAGTCCTATAGGTGCTTCTGGGAACAAAATATATGATCTCTGTGTGATGGGACTAACACACTTCAAGTCCTATAGGTGCTTCTGGGAAGAAAATGTAGGTCTGTGTGATGGGACTAACACACTTCAAGTCCTATAGGTGCTTCTGGGAACAAAATATATGATCTCTGTGTGATGGGACTAACACACTTCAAGTCCTATAGGTGCTTCTGGGAAGGAAATATAGGTATGTGTGATGGGACTAACACACTTCAAGTCCTATAGGTGCTTCTGGGAACAAAATATATGATCTCTGTGTGATGGGACTAACACACTTCAAGTCCTATAGGTGCTTCTGGTGAGAAAATATAGGATCTCTGTGTGATGGGACTAACACACTTCAAGTCCTATGGGTGCTTCTGGGAAGAAAATGTAGGTCTGTGTGATGGGACTAACACACTTCAAGTCCTATAGGTGCTTCTGGGAACAAAATAAAGGTCTGTGTGATGGGACTAACACACTTCAAGTCCTATAGGTGCTTCTGGGAACAAAATATATGATCTCTGTGTGATGGGACTAACACACTTCAAGTCCTATAGGTGCTTCTGGGAACAAAATATATGATCTCTGTGTGATGGGACTAACACACTTCAAGTCCTATGGGTGCTTCTGGGAAGAAAATGTAGGTCTGTGTGATGGGACTAACACACTTCAAGTCCTATAGGTGCTTCTGTGAACAAAATATATGATCTCTGTGTGATGGGACTAACACACTTCAAGTCCTATAGGTGCTTCTGGGAACAAAATATATGGGACTAACACACTTCAAGTCCTATAGGTGCTTCTGGGAAGGAAATAAAGGTCTGTGTGATGGGACTAACACACTTCAAGTCCTATAGGTGCTTCTGGGAACAAAATATATGATCTCTGTGTGATGGGACTAACACACTTCAAGTCCTATAGGTGCTTCTGGGAACAAAATATAGGATCTCTGTGTGATGGGACTAACACACTTCAAGTCCTATGGGTGCTTCTGGGAAGAAAATGTAGGTCTGTGTGATGGGACTAACACACTTCAAGTCCTATAGGTGCTTCTGGGAACAAAATATATGATCTCTGTGATGGGACTAACACACTTCAAGTCCTATAGGTGCTTCTGGGAACAAAATATATGATCTCTGTGTGATGGGACTAACACACTTCAAGTCCTATAGGTGCTTCTGGGAAGAAAATGTAGGTCTGTGTGATGGGACTAACACACTTCAAGTCCTATAGGTGCTTCTGGGAACAAAATATATGATCTCTGTGTGATGGGACTAACACACTTCAAGTCCTATAGGTGCTTCTGGGAAGGAAATATAGGTATGTGTGATGGGACTAACACACTTCAAGTCCTATAGGTGCTTCTGGGAACAAAATATATGATCTCTGTGTGATGGGACTAACACACTTCAAGTCCTATAGGTGCTTCTGGGAAGGAAATAAAGGTCTGTGTGATGGGACTAACACACTTCAAGTCCTATAGGTGCTTCTGGGAACAAAATATATGATCTCTGTGTGATGGGACTAACACACTTCAAGTCCTATAGGTGCTTCTGGGAACAAAATATAGGATCTCTGTGTGATGGGACTAACACACTTCAAGTCCTATGGGTGCTTCTGGGAAGAAAATGTAGGTCTGTGTGATGGGACTAACACACTTCAAGTCCTATAGGTGCTTCTGGGAAGGAAATAAAGGTCTGTGTGATGGGACTAACACACTTCAAGTCCTATAGGTGCTTCTGGGAACAAAATATATGATCTCTGTGTGATGGGACTAACACACTTCAAGTCCTATAGGTGCTTCTGGGAACAAAATATATGATCTCTGTGTGATGGGACTAACACACTTCAAGTCCTATGGGTGCTTCTGGGAAGAAAATGTAGGTCTGTGTGATGGGACTAACACACTTCAAGTCCTATAGGTGCTTCTGTGAACAAAATATATGATCTCTGTGTGATGGGACTAACACACTTCAAGTCCTATAGGTGCTTCTGGGAACAAAATATATGATCTCTGTGTGATGGGACTAACACACTTCAAGTCCTATAGGTGCTTCTGGGAAGAAAATGTAGGTCTGTGTGATGGGACTAACACACTTCAAGTCCTATAGGTGCTTCTGGGAACAAAATATATGATCTCTGTGTGATGGGACTAACACACTTCAAGTCCTATAGGTGCTTCTGGGAAGGAAATATAGGTCTGTGTGATGGGACTAACACACTTCAAGTCCTATAGGTGCTTCTGGGAACAAAATATATGATCTCTGTGTGATGGGACTAACACACTTCAAGTCCTATAGGTGCTTCTGGGAAGAAAATGTAGGATCTCTGTGTGATGGGACTAACACACTTCAAGTCCTATGGGTGCTTCTGGGAAGAAAATGTAGGTCTGTGTGATGGGACTAACACACTTCAAGTCCTATAGGTGCTTCTGGGAAGGAAATAAAGGTCTGTGTGATGGGACTAACACACTTCAAGTCCTATAGGTGCTTCTGGGAACAAAATATATGATCTCTGTGTGATGGGACTAACACACTTCAAGTCCTATAGGTGCTTCTGGGAACAAAATATATGATCTCTGTGTGATGGGACTAACACACTTCAAGTCCTATGGGTGCTTCTGGGAAGAAAATGTAGGTCTGTGTGATGGGACTAACACACTTCAAGTCCTATAGGTGCTTCTGTGAACAAAATATATGATCTCTGTGTGATGGGACTAACACACTTCAAGTCCTATAGGTGCTTCTGGGAACAAAATATATGATCTCTGTGTGATGGGACTAACACACTTCAAGTCCTATAGGTGCTTCTGGGAAGAAAATGTAGGTCTGTGTGATGGGACTAACACACTTCAAGTCCTATAGGTGCTTCTGGGAACAAAATATATGATCTCTGTGTGATGGGACTAACACACTTCAAGTCCTATAGGTGCTTCTGGGAAGGAAATATAGGTCTGTGTGATGGGACTAACACACTTCAAGTCCTATAGGTGCTTCTGGGAACAAAATATATGATCTCTGTGTGATGGGACTAACACACTTAAAGTCCTATAGGTGCTTCTGGAAGAAAATGTAGGTCTGTGTGATGGGACTAACACACTTCAAGTCCTATAGGTGCTTCTGGGAACAAAATATAGGAGCTCTGCCTGCCTGCCACGAACACACTACAAGTCCTATAGGTGCTTCTGGGAACAAAATATAGGAGCTCTGCCTGCCTGCCACGAACACACTACAAGTCCTATAGGTGCTTCTGGGGACAAAATATAGGAGCTCTGCCTGCCTGCCACGAACACACTACAAGTCCTATAGGTGCTTCTGGGAACAAAATATAGGAGCTCTGCCTGCCTGCCACGAACACACTACAAGTCCTATAGGTGCTTCTGGGAACAAAATATAGGAGCTCTGCCTGCCTGCCACGAACACACTACAAGTCCTATAGGTGCTTCTGGGAACAAAATATAGGAGCTCTGCCTGCCTGCCACGAACACACTACAAGTCCTATAGGTGCTTCTGGGAACAAAATATAGGCGCTCTGCCTGCCTGCCACGAACACACTACAAGCCCCTCTTTCTAAATCAATCTAAATGAATGAATCTATCTAACTCAATCTCTCTAAGTAAATCTCTCTAACTAACTAAATCCAGCAGAGTGTCACAGATCTAGCCTGCTCTATCTGCGCCGGAACAGCATGTGACCGGCGCAGACGGCGTGGCGGCCTTTTATAGGGGGGGGCGTGTACTACAGCCCCTGAGCTGTAATTGGCTACAGGCGTCCTGCCTGTAGCCAATTATGGCTCTTCGAGTTTCCGGGGCTGTGATTGGCCAAGCATGCGGGGTCACAGTGCATGCTTGGCCAATCATCAGCCAGCAATGCACTGCGCCGGCCGCGCCGGCCGCAATGCATTGCGGGGCCGCACGCATCACACGAACGTGATGCGAGCGGCCAAAATAGTTCTGGGCTCGCCGAGCGAGCGAACGCCCGGTGCTCGATGCGAACGTGGGTTCGCATCGAGCACCGGGCCCATCCCTACTCAGCACTGAAAGTCCATAGAAATCCATAAAGTCTCTATGCAAATGGTTATATTTCCCATACAGCCAATGCAAAAGGGTTTAAACTGTAGATACCGTATAAATCACTTGTAAAAAGCGTGCAGTAAAAAGAATCCTCATGAAGGAAAGTTCAATACTCATCAAATAGCATGCAATCCATTTTATGCAGTATATCCTTTGTTTAATAGGTGGAGGAGGGCAGCAGGATTGACATGTCTGACCAGTTTCCCAACACACCTCGCTGCTTGAGAGGCAAACAAATCTGGCATGGTGTTCCTTATATATGCAAAAAATCAATTAGGATTCAAGGGAATCATTTGTGTGAGGATATTGGTAACGTGCTATCAATGACACCACTAAATGTCCCACTAGTGTGTCTGGCTAAGACTAAAATGTGTGTCCCCATTATAAAAAAATAATACTTAATCCTACACTGTGACAACTGATTCCCTCATGCCACATTAAGCATAAATGATATATTCAATATATACAACAATCGGGAGCTGTCCGTTTTTTAATATAATACTTCCTAATATTCCTTATTATGAACATTTTATTAAATAAAAAAAATAGAAAATATAAGTTGGAGATGACAGAAGGATATTCCTTCTGGTAAAGCTTAAGCTATCATTGAGGCCAGTTGGTTTGGTCACCTCCAGCTCCCAAATCCACCTGACCTTATGTTGTAAAAGTATACGGTCAAAATCCCCCCCCCCCCCAGGTACTAGAGGGGACTACTTTAAACACCCAACAACTAAGGCACTTGGGGTCTCTGTTGTGTTATAAGCACACATGACGAGAAATTGGAACTTTTAAATGATAAGTGGCAATTTCATAGATATGATCTTGTAAACACCTCCTAACCATACAGATGGTCTTCCCTGAGGGTCCTTCCATTGGGCAGGACCACCCTATTTTCTTCTATCATATAGGTACAATATTCATACCTGCCACATATCTGCATCCCAGTGCTTCTGTGTCTTATAGGAGCTTCCATTGTATATTACTATGGACCAATAGGTCAGATAGTGGATTTGCCTTATTAGAAATAAATTTATTTACCGTTGGATCACAGGTTAAAATGTGCCAATGGGCAGTACATATGTCCTTTACTTTATTTATCCAATTCAGTATATTGTAAACATAATCAAACCTCCTCCTTTCCTTGATTCGATTTTCCCCTGGATCCAAAAAGCAAATCATTACATTCACTCTGTTTGGCTTGTTTGTAAGCTGAATTCAACCACTTGTCCTTATATCCCCTGCGGAACCTACATTGCAATTCTTTGGCCTCTAGTTTAAAATCCCTTGGAGCGGAACAGTTTCTACAGGCTCTCAAATACTGGCCCGTGGTATACCCATGTTGCCAGCTCCTTCATGAAGCCTCTATGTGCTCTGGGCTACTGGTCCAAAAAATGAGGATGTTGTCAATGTACCTGTACAAGGATAAAATCCTGGACAGGTACACCGATGATGCCCCTCCTGCAATTAGCCATGTCTCCCAATTTACCAAGTATGAATTTGCATATGCCGGGGCACATTTAGTGCCCATGGCTGTGCTATGTGCCTGACAAAAGAATTTGCAGTTACATTGAGATTTATTATGAGTTAACAAAAATGTCAAAAGTCTCACTATAAAGTCACTGTGTTTGTTCCTAGCCTTTACCATGCAAAATCTTTTCCACAACCTGAAGGCCCCTCTCATGGGGTATCGAAAAAAACAGCGCCTCAATATCCAATGTAAATAGGATAGTATTTTCAGGCAAAGTTATATCATGCAACATAGTCAATAAGTGCATAGTATCTTAATAACATAAGAAAATTGGTTTGTTGCAAATTGCTGTAAAACCTTAGAGATGTATTTACTAACTGCCTCAGTCAATAAGCCATTTTCCGAAATTATCGGTCTGCCGGGGAGATCCTTAAGGGACTTGTGTACTTTAGGGAGGGAATAGAATATGGGTACTCTCTGATATTCAATTTTCAAATACTCCATTGTTTCTTTGTCTATGAGCTCCTCTCCATATGCTTCATCAATGATACTAAACAGGGCTTTTTGTTCCCTTTCCAAATTAATGGGTGGTGTTGGGCTATACCAATTCATATTGTCTAGTATCTTTCTGCACATAGCAATATACTTGTCTTTGTCCGTCACCACTTTGCCCCCCCCCCCCCCTTGCTGTCTTAATAATCAAATTCGGGTTTAACCTCAATTCACTTAGGGCACTCTTTTCTGATTGGTCAAGATTATCCCGAATTAGATAATCCTTCTGTAAATGTTTGATTTTGCCGGCCATTGTTTTAACAAAGCATGAAACTCCCGGTACAGTGGACTAGGGGGGAAACTTTTGCAGCCTTTTATATAATTCACATCTTTCAATATGACCACCTCTGTGACTGTACTTAAAACTTAATTTTTAACATTATCTAAGCCACTTGCTTCTAAGGCTAAATCCAGCATGGATTTGACAAAATCCTCATCCAAATCCTCTTCAGAGTCTACATTACCCTTTTCACATGAATAAATGAAATCACATAGCGCCCAATATTATTTTCTTGTTAGGGTACCCAAGGGATGTATAGTGGATTTTCTATTATGTAATGTATTTAAAATAAGTGTACGTGAAAATAGGTACAGTAGATATCATTTACCAACTCAAAGGTGCTACCCCTATGTGCTGGGCAGAATAACAGACCCCTACTAAGTAGGGATAACTGTGCCTCCAACAAATCCATTGTATCATGTGGACCTGGGTATGCACATTTCCTATGTTGGGGACCCCTGTGCCCCCCACCGGTTCCTGATCTATGGTTCCTCCTATTTCTGTGCCTTCTGGGTGTGGTCCCCCATTTGGTTGGGGTTGCTCTATCTCTGAATGTTTCCTAATATTTTCCAAGTCTATAGTAGCACATTGGGACATGTCCTCCAAACCCTTATTTGTCATATTTTCCAAACCTCTGTGTCTAAATTGGCCCCTAAGAAAAAATCTAAACAGAGACTTACCTCTCTTTTCTCTGATATTCACAATTTGGAAATAAAAAAAAACAAGACTAACCAAGATCCTTCTCTGTTCTCTACCTTGCTTAATCGTCAACATGAGTTAAGAGAGTTATAATATACTAACTGCTGAACAATTTTCCAAGTTGACCACACTACTAGCACTCTCTGAGACCATCAAACCTATAGACTCCCTCCCAAGTGGGTAATCTCCAGGCCCACATGGTTTTACCAGTGAATACTACAAATTATTTTAAGACCTTCTAACTCCTCATTTTAACAATCTATCCTTCTTATCAATCTACTACATATTACCAATTTACTACAGCTGCAGAGACAACTTTATTTTCCCTGGAGACGATAAAAGCCTTTTTTATCACCATACTCAAACCTGGGATGGAACCAACATCCCCACAAAACTTTAGGCCTACAGTATTTCACTGATTAATTTTGATATTGAAATCTATGTAAAGATACAAGCCAGGCATTTCCTGGACATTCTGCCTACACTAATTTAACCAGACCAAATGGGTTTCACCAAGGGGAAGCAGGCATCTGATGCCACCAGGAGAGTTCTTAATATGCTTCAAAGTCCTTCTCTGCTTCTCTCTTTGGATGCTCAGAAGGAGTTTGATGGAATTCACTGGGCATATACTGTATGTCTCAAGTTCCTTATTAAGTTTGTTTTCCAAAACAACATGCTCCCAGCCATCCAAGCCTAATATTCTTGCCCAACTCAGATCTACACATCCAATACCCTAGCAGAACTCAACATAGATACCCCTTTTCTGCCTCTATTTTTGATCTTATCGATCTTGCAGAGACTATTTACTCCCATACCAAGGACGAGGATGAGAGGATGTCCGTGATAGGCTGAACACTGACTGCTGGGAAATTGAGTGTTCTGCCTATCACAGACGAAGAGGAGGCATGGCTTTTGAACACTGGAATGGCCACCATATGTTTTTATCACTCACTGGCCGCCGTCTGTTTGCATGACATTCTAGGCAGACAGTGGTGACTCGAGTATAAGCCGAGGGGGGCACTTTCAGCCTAAAAAAAAGGGCTGAAAATCTCAGCTTATACTCGAGTATATACGGTATATGAAATTATATTAGCCTTGAGAAAGGATAATTTTTCTGCTTTTGAAAAAACATGGAAACATTGGACTGACTGAACTGTAACCTGATTGACCTGGGTATGTACTTTTCCGTGCATACTATATTTTCATGAGCTCTGAAGATCTTGTAATTTTGTATTTTATTGTTTATGACTTTGTTATTATTTTTTATACTTGAACTCTGCCTTGAGCAGATATCCTTTTGAACTACATTTTTATAAAATCAAAGTAAAAACCTATTGGAAAAAAAAGCTGATTTTGTAAGCATATTTCTGTTTCAATACAAGAGAGATTCTGGTTTGCCCTCACTCTCCTGTGACATGTGTTTCATAGAATTTTGCTGTGATGGGTTCTTTTCCCTGCGACATCAAAGGCCTATTAGAACCATGATGTCTTCCTGCCTTCCACTGAAGGTACAGATTATAACGATTATGACATAATACACATCACTTACCTCGCTGGAGGAAAGACCAATCAATGGACCTTTGCTGGTCTCCCTCCGTTCCACCTGCTGACACCCACCATGCTAGTCCTGGGCTCTGTTGCATCACCATACATAGTGGGGCAATTAGTGAGAAAGCTTTAGTGAGCTGTGAAAGTGATTGGGCAGCTTTACAGTCACTTGAAATACTTCCACATAAAAAAAAAAAAAAAACATTATGAAAGCTAAAGCAGCCAGGGGAGTGTTTAAAATTTCTATCAGCTGCTGTTATAAACAGTGCTGGTAGTAACGTGATTAAAACACAATTTGACACAAAGCAGAGAACTGTAGATGGAGTCCTAATGGAGTCCTAATGGGCCTGGTTGTAAATGACTGTCATAAACCTGTTGTAGAACAGTCTAGAAAACAATACACATCTGTAAGTCTGGTTGAAATAAAAATGAACTTTGATACATCTCAAGCTCTCATCTCTGGTTCATATTCCATAACTCCAGTGGTAATTGAGTTATGCTCATAGACAGTGATTTTCTTTATGTATAGAAAGAAAGATGCCAGTCAGGTAGACATCAAACACGAACTCCTAATGTTGATATGGATAAGATACATATTTGGCCTCCAATGAATTGTAATTTAATTTTGTTTATTTATATGTTAGTTATCAAATTGTGAAACCTAGTCAGATGGAAATATAGATGTATTTAGGGTAATCAACATTAAGGGTGAATCCACTGAAACCTAATAAAATGCTTCAACACCACTTCAGCAAACCTCTCAGATCCTTTTATTTGCTGTGTTAATTCTGCAAAAGTTCTCTACAGAAAAGATAGCTCCACTTGCAGCTCTGTGCTTTTGCTGACATCCAAACGAATAAGGTTACTGAGAGAGTCACAATTCTAAGAGCTGGTAACTCTGATAAATCACATTGGACATAATCTGCAAGCAAATTGGGTCATGCATGGAACAAAAGATCAAGATAATTGCTAAGTATTTTTCACTTTTAGTCCCTTTCTAATTTTACTTTTGTTTATTATCTGTTTTGCAATATGTTGCATTCCTGTCTGAGTGTGGCAGGGAGTGTTACTCAAAGGTCAGAACTGCAACATCAGAAGCCCTGTATGGTGCATGTTTCTATTAAAACACACAGTAGTGGCCTGCTTCAGTGACAATCGCTCTCAGCCTGCTAGTGCTTAAATAGTGTCCCAGAGCAAAAAAACTCTGCACATGTTGGTATCTGGGAGTGTAATCACGATAGAAATCAGGTGATGTGCATAGTATCACTACTTTTAGATTACAAAAATAGCTAAGAGGTGATGTCAAAATGCATGGACTTATTAGGTGATCATCATACACCTTATGTATCCATTAAACTATCCCAGTTCTACATAAAACACACTAGGTGTTTTGTCTACCTACACATTTTTGATAAATTGAATTACCAGCTTTTAGAAATGCAATATTATTTAATTAAGATCAATTGAACAGGACAGCTTATTATGAGTAAATGTGTCCAGTTATAATAACCACTGTAAAGACATACAAGAATTTAGAAGGCTTTAAATATATAAGAAGCAACTGTGACATCCAGGCTAAGTTTGCTCTAGAGATCTTTGCACAGTGGTTTGCTTTTTAACTCTGTACTGGAAAAAAGAATGTGTACGAGGCATCATTAAAAAATAAACAAGTGAAAGATGATTTGCATTTCAGAATAGTAGACCCCTTTTAAAGAAACTTTCCATCTTCTCTTAAAAAGTAGTTAGAGGAATGCAGTTCATTATTAATGCTTCTTGGCTTTATTTAGCCCATAACTATCATTATATATTTATGAGCTAATCAGCAATTGGAAATGTCCCTGTAATGGTAACTGGAGCTTGGCATCCAAATAAAATGAACACCATTAATAAAGTATTGTGGTCATTGGGGTGGATCAAGTGTGCTAATAGCCTTACTAACAGCAATTAAGTCAATTAACCATTCAGACATATGCTGCTCAATTTCCTTCCTCAAACAGACCAATATATCTGTGAAATCTGTAGAGCTTATTTATGGTTTAAAGCAGCAAAGAGTCAATAACCAGTTCACACAACACAAGGACATGATATACATATACAAGACAATCCAATTTAATACATTCTATTGGGACCTTGCTTTTACTGTTTAACAATGTTTTCTGGGGAAAACAATATATGGCAAAAACAATATATGGCAAGAACGAAAAAGTCCTTTAAAATTATGTATAGGAAGTTTCTTTCATTAGCCCTTATTTCTAAATAGCCCAAAAAAATCTGCAAACAGTTCCTTTTGTCTTATTTAAGACCTAAAATGAGGGTGTGTAATGACTATTAGATTTAAAATTTTAGAATATAGAGCGCAGTATGACAAAAATGAAATTATGGTTACATACCAATATAATAGTACACACTTGATTTAATAAAGAACTAGAGACTGTTCACTTAGTAAAATGAGCGTTCGCTGAGCTTAATAAAAAAGGTGAAAATAAATCATCCAATCATGTACTAGCATGAAGTTATTTATTATTTTTTTTTAATTTCCCTCATACATGTCTAGGTATTTAAAGTGAAGGTAGGTATACCTTATTTATTAACATTCACTTTACTAAGTGAACATCTATTCCTTTGTAAACCAGCCCCACTAAATACCATATAACCATAGTTGCCAACATTGTAAAAAAATGAATAGGGACAATTTTGTCTGTAGGCTGAGTCTTATTATAATTAGAGGGCGGGGCATTCATTTGTAGGCATGACATAGCGGGGGAAAAAAATGTGGCAGTAAATGGGCATAGTTTAAAATACATACTGAGCGTGGCTTGAATGGGCGTGAATAGGGGAGAAAGAAAGGGAAAAAGAGAGAGGAAGGGCGAGAGAGAGAAAGAAAGAGAGAGGGAGAGAGAAAGAAAGAATGAGAAATAAAGAAGGAGATAGGGAGGCAAGGAGAGAGAAGGAAGGAAAGAAAGAGGGATGGAGGGACAACAGGCCCAGACCCTACACCATAATATAAATATATGTATTCCAGGGGTGTAGCCTGGCCGCGGAATTGATGGCCGCCTGAACACGGAGCTCCCCTCCTCCACACAGCATTTCAGAGCCATCCAGCAGCCCTTCTGCTATTTGTGTTTTTATTGTTCGGAGAAAGGCCTTTAGCTGTAGTCTCCTAAAAAAATTGATTTCCCCTGAAAACTCTAATTCCACCTCCTCCCATGTCATCACTCTGTTCTCTCTTGTAAAGTCTCGAAGCCTACTGACACCTCTTCTCTTTAAGTTCCTAAACTCTACATCCACTAGACCTGGCTCAAAACTTGGTGTACCCAAGATTGGAATCATTGGGCTTGGGTACTTTGATACCTCCGTTTTCTTCAATATCTTTTTCATCACATGGAGAGTCGCCCCTAAAGTGGGGTGTCTCTTCACCTGCTGAGGGATCTCAGTATCCAAGATCCATGCTATCCCCTCCAAGGGTATACTAGTTACTGCTTGCTCCATGCACAGCCATGGTTTATCTCTTTTCACTGTGCACCATTCCATAACTCTTGCTAGGTGTGCTGCTTCGTAGTAGCTCATCGGATCGGGAAATCCCACTCCTCCTCTCTCTTTAGGTTGGACTAGGATATCCCTCCGTATTCTCGCTGGTTTCCCTGCCCATATAAAACTTGCAAACCTTGTTCTCAGATCTCTCAAAAACCCTGGTGGGATCTTGATTGGTAGCAACTGAAATAGATATATCAGTCTAGGCATACCCCATCACACCCGCCCCCCGCCC
>CM053026.1:241406377-241578949 GCA_028564925.1 Lithobates sylvaticus
TTCTCAGCCAGGGAGATCGATATACAAGACTTCCGGACGAGTGTTTAAGGGGGATTGAAGCTCCAGGGATACAGGTGAGCGGCGGCGGCCATCTTGCTACACCTCAGGCCCCCTATTTACCTCCTCATCCCTCCCGCCCCAGTCCTCGTTTATAGAAAATACCTGGCAGGGGCAGAGCACATCCGTAGCAGCTGTAGGCTGCTGGTTCCCAGAGGAAGAACTGTGACCCAGGTGGAACACCGCCCTTCCATCCGGCGGCCGTTTTAGGACAGGCCGCGGCATCGGCCTACTCGGCGGCCATCTTACTACACCCAGAGTCCGGGCCTGCTCCTGTCCCCAATCCTATAGACGTTTGCCAGCTTCCTAACAGCCTTCATCCTGCTAAACTGCCAACTTACACAAAGCACCCCCCCCTGTGAGTTCTATACATTGCAGATGCCACTACAGGGGTCACGTAAGGGGCGCCCTGTGATGGAGACCATGTAACTCCTCCACTCTGATCCCTGCCGCCTTCCACCGCTCCTGCACAGCGAACGACTGCTACACCAACCACGGGAGAAGTCGCAATTGACCAGTACCCTGTCCAGGCACCTCATGGTGAAATACGGGCCGAAGCAACCTGTTCAATCCCACACCCCAGAGCTGCGGTCTGCACGGACACTAGACCGTTTCCTGAGCAGACCTGAATTCTCAGCCCCGAGCCTGCCTAGTACCACGTCGGCACTCACGAACACCCAGGGAGAGGTAAGAGACACGCCTCGGATCTTTACAACCACACCATCAGCAGAAATGTCAGCTCCCGTAACAGTAGACATCCTGGACGATAAACTACAAGCGCTCCTGCAAGATTTGACCAGCAATGTCTCTAAGGAGATGGGGAAGCTTGCACACGAACTGCGGGGGGAGATCGCTCAAATAGGTGAACGCACCGATGTCTTAGAAACTAAATTTGATGACCTGGTACAATATGTTCATGTTTTGGAAGAAGACAACGCTGGTTTAAAACAATCTGTCTCACAGCTCCAGTCCCAACAAGAAGATTTGGAGAACAGGGAACGTCGACAAAACCTGCGTATAAAGCCCCATACACACGCGCGGACAATCCGTGGACCAGGTCCGTCGGACCATGTCCGTCATACTTTGTCTGATGTTGGTTTTGCGTACACACGATCGGACAAAGTTGTCGGAAAATCCGATCATTCTGAACGTGGTGACGTTTGTTGCCTACGACGGGACTACGTAGAGGCTAGTAGCCAATAGCTTTGGTCTTGTAATGTGATCTGAGCATGCGTAGCACTTTGTCCGGTCGGACAAGCGTACACACGCTCGGATTTGGTGTGATCGGACCGGGTTGACGGGAAATCTTTCCAGCAGGAGATAAGACTTTGTCCGACGGACAAACCGACGAACACTGTCCGATGGTGCATACACACGGTCTGATTTTTCAACAACCTTGTCCGATCGGACCAAATTGATGAAAAAGTCCGACCGTGTGTATGGGGCTTTAGAGGTGTCCCTGAAGCCATAGGTGACGGAGAGATTCGACCATACCTACTAAGCCTCTTTAACATCATGGCTCCTCAGATCCCGGATATAGACTGGAGACTAGATAGAGCACACAGGTCACTGGCTCCTAAACCCCCTGCAGGAGCTAATCCCAGGGACATTATAGTTCGCTTTCATTATTACGACAGCAAAGAAGCCCTGGTCATGGCCACTCGTAATAAATCTAGGCTGGAATTCAAGGGGGCTAAAATACAAATCTTCAGCGACTTGTCTCCCATAACCCTGGCTAAACGTCGCAGCTTTCGCCCGGTGACCATGCACCTACAAAACCATCGTCTCCCATATCGCTGGGGATTCCCCTTTCACTTGTCTGCCTAGAAGGATGGTATCCAATATTCCATGAGGGACCTTCAGGAAAGTGAAGTGTTCGTATGCAACCTTGGTCTTCCACCGCTACCAGAGGAAGACCCCGCGCCGCTCCTGACGACACCTAAACCCACATCCATTCCAGGCCGGATTTGGACCCCTGCTCGTCAGAAACCACAGAGAGCCTACTCTACACCCCAGCGACACCCCTTTCCCAAGCTCCCACCTTGAGAGATGTATCTCTTGCAGCTTGTTCAATCTGGCTTCGGCCCCTGTTCCACCAAGTTTCCCCTAATTTGGGGCGTTTACACCCATGCACATGGGATGTCTTTTTTGCGGACTATGGTTCAATTTTTCTACTTTCAAATTTAGTCGGAAGATGGCGGGGATCACTCCAGATGAGCTGGAGCCCCTTGTGTGCCTCTTTTTGTTCCACGGCCACGGCTGTGGACTCCTGGGTGGTTTTTACCCCCCAGGCTACATTTCAATGTTTTTCTTTGTTTTTATAGGTCCTTTTTTGACCTATTTACCTTTTTTTGATTGTCTTGTTTACAACTTTGTCCATTGACATTTCTCACTAATGTTAAAGTACTATTGCATGCTTTTTTCCCACAGGATACACCATGGAATTCTTTGCTCATTTTATCTGTACCTGTACTCATGGATATTGTTTTCTTTTTATGGTTACTATAGCCTGACCCCACTTCACAATGATGGCTCTGCGGGTTCTTACTTATAATGTGAAGGGTTTGAACTCGGTTCATAAGCGCTGGTTAGCCTTGAAGGAGTTCAAATCTTCGGCTGCGGACGTAATCTTAGTCCAGGAGACACATTTCCGCTCGGGGGGATCCCTTAAATTTGCTGCTAAACACTTTCCAGTCTCATTTTTGGCATCTGATCCCTCAGGCAAAGCGGGTGTTGCCATACTGATTAGGAAATCCTGCCCCTTAAGGATAAAATCCTCATTCACAGACCCTCGGGGTAGATATATTCTCCTGGACTGCGATTATCTTTCACGCTCTTTCACTCTGATCAATGTTTATGTCCCCAACTCAGGTCAAATTCAATTTCTCACTGAAGTACTTGGGAATCTCGGCAAATATGCTCAGCCCTTTATGATTGTAGGGGGAGATTTCAATATGACCTTATCCCCTAAAAGAGAAAGACGCACGCTATTCTCTTCCATCCCCTCAGCTAAAATAGAACGCCAATCAACCTCATTCCGTAAACTCATTAGATCTCACAACTTACTAGATATCTGGAGAATCAAACACCCCATACATAAACTATTTTCTTTCTTCCCCCCCCCCCCACATAAGATGTTCTCCAGATTGGACTATCTTTTCATCACGGCTCCCTTACTAACATCCTCTGTAGCCTCAGAAATAAACCCTATAACTTGGTCGGACCATGCCTCTGTCCAACTTGATCTTACACTTTCCTCATCCACACCTAGAACCTGCCATTGGAGACTTAATGATTCTCTCCTACGTAACCCTATCACAGAAACTCAATTGTCTCAAAATCTAACTGAATTCTTCCAATTGAATGACAAATTTGTGGCGGATGTGTCCACCCTATGGGAGGCCCATAAGGCCTACTTTAGTGGCCTATGTATCTCAGCGGGCTCTCGCTTAAAGAGGGACTCGGCAGCTCAGAGACTCGATATTCTCTCACAGTTACGAAAAGCAGAAGGTTTGCTTTTGGCCTCCCCTACGGTGGCTCGTCTGCACACAGTCACCTCGTTACGTGAACGGTTAAAATCTATCGATATGAACAAATGCTCCAAGTCCTTACTCTGGGCAAAACAGAAATTTTATGAATTTGCTAACAAGCCCCATAGAATGCTAGTGAATAAGCTCAAACCACGCCCGTTCCATTCCTATCCCGAATTTCTCATCCAGATGGATGGAACCCCAACTCACTGCCCACTAACAATGTCCAAAGTCTTTGGAACATTTTATAAAAAGCTATATAACTGCCTAGATACAGATCCCAAACACCTATTTTCCCAAGATGAATTTAGATGATTTAATTCCTTTTGCGACCCTTTGAAATTGCCCAAATTGTCACCATCTCAAGCAGCTACCCTTAACGCTGCCATCACCCCAGAAGAACTAGCTGCAGTAGTTAAAGAACTGCCTCTGCATAAGTCCCCAGGTCCGGATGGCTTACCCTATCTTTATTATAAAACCTTTCTTCCAATTTTAAGCCTACATTTATTAAATCTTTTTACCTCCCTACAGAAGGGTCCCTCACCCTCAATTTCTACATGCTCATATTACAGTTCTCCCGAAACCTGGCAAACCCCCATCACTACCAGATAACTACAGGCCCATAGCCCTACTCAATTCAGATTATAAAATCTTTACAAAAATCGTAGCCAATAGACTTTCCTCTATAATACCCAACCTCATTCATAACGACCAAGTAGGCTTTGTCTCAGGTAGACGGGCAGGAGACAACACCAGACGCACCATTGATCTG
Organism: Lithobates sylvaticus; assembly: GCA_028564925.1. Classification (NCBI taxonomy): domain Eukaryota; kingdom Metazoa; phylum Chordata; class Amphibia; order Anura; family Ranidae; genus Lithobates; species Lithobates sylvaticus. The sequence continues at coordinate 241,410,737 of CM053026.1, forward strand.
ATAGATTTACTCGACAAAACATCCCGCTCTGCCCTTATCTTGAGCTTAGATAGAAAGCTTAGATAGAAAGCGTTTGATAGACTTGGCTGGCCTTACATGTTTGCCACACTTACGCGCTTTGGGTTCTCAGGTCCCTTTATGTCAACTCTCCAGGCCTTATACTCCCGCCCACTTCCCAGGTACAACTGGCATCCTTTGTATCCCCACCCTTTGCACATAGCAATGGCACCAGACAAGGGTGTCCCCTCTCCCCCTTATTGTTTATATTATGAAATCTACATTAATATCTGTACAATATTGTAATTAGAAATATATTTCAGTTAGAGGGAAATATATATATTTAAAGTATTGAGGGTTGTGTTGGTGTTACTGTAATTAGTTCAACTTCAAAGCTTGGCCTTTTGTTTTCCCTGATAACATCTCACCTGGGTAGTAAACAACAGCCTTCTTTGATTCATCCAATCAGGCTGTGCCCAATAGACATGTACTAGGTGACCAATTAGGGAGAATTATATTAGCCACACTACAGGAAGTAGGGGGGGGGGGGATATAATGCTTTGTGAGCAAGCTAATGTTGGCTTTTTCTGGTGGGGAAACACACAGCAGTCATCATGGGCTGAACTGAAGTTAACAGGTAATATAACTCTATACTTGCACCTTATATATTGTATTGTAAATATGGTTCTGTGAGTAATATGTAAATATCATGTAATCCAGGGGACCTACACTGTACATTGTGTTGTAAATTCTGTCTGGTGTGTAATTTGTATATATATTATGTAACCCTATCAATAAATGTGTATTGCGGATTGAACTACCTCTTTTGTACAAAATCTCTCAGATCTAGATATGTATATGTCCATACTACTACAATGATTGAGGTGTATGAACATATACAAATACTAGACTACAAATGGCTACCGACGAAGGGACAGAAAAATTTGGTGGTCTCTTTCAGCAATATCTCACGGGGTTGCAAATATCTACAAAAAGCACACTATGAAAGGATTTTTCATTTGAATGCTAAAAATGAACATTGGTGCTCTATGTGCTCAATATAGAAATGGGCTATAAGAAATAGCTGTGTTGTACAGTGTGTAATCATTAGGGAGCCTACTGTTAGTATACTAAGGAACACATAACTTAGGTTAAAAGCTAAATATAATATAGAATTTGTACATGAAGAGTCCAGATGCATTAGAAGGAGATGAAAAGAGCTGTTGCCCAATGTTATGCATGGAGATTCAGTCTATTTAAAAATGTTTGAAAGATGTTTTCCTGCAGGGGATGAAATGCATGTATGCCCATCAACAGGAATTGGAAACACAGCACAAAAGATGGATAGGGAGAACAGACAGTCTTTAGAAAATGTGCTACTTGTAGCTAACAATATTGGCAAACTATTGCCAGGAGTGCACATAACATTTCATGCAGATAATGTCTTGCAACGATGTAAATTGCTGGGAGTTGCCAACTCCAGAGATCAGGTTAAAGTTTTACTATTAACAGTTAACTTAGACACATGGTCTTCCCTACCAGACCATGTTAAAGAAGGAAGAGCAGATTACAATGAAACTGTAGATGAATTGCTAAAAATATTATATCCCTTTGACCTAGGCTTAATAGCAGCATTTAGAACAAAACAGGAAAATAATGAGAATCCACTTCTTTATGCAAACAGGCTATGGTCAGCTTACTATGTAGGCAAACGGAGAAACGTACACAGAGAAGACCCAGAGTACAAAACCATCCTAATATCTAATGCCCATCCAAAATTTAAAAGTCAATGTGGATTTTTTATAAATCCTCTTAAAGATTCATATCAATGTATCATGGACTGTATGCATAATTTTTTTCATGTAGCAAGAAAGTCTAAATCTGTGAAATCAAAAATACATCACAAGAGTACAAACAATACCTGTTTAGCAAGTCACACTGCAGGAGACTTGCCCACCTTTTCAAACAGAAAGAGGCACCATTACAATTACAATGCCTCCAAAGATAAGATCTATAGGCATGGCCCAGCAGTTACTAGTCAAAGGCAAATAGCCACATGCTCCCCTTTGAATGTAAATCCTATGGAAAGCGATCTCAGATTACAGCACAGGAAATCAGTTCTAAAAGAACTTAAGTTGATAACCACAATTACCTCTCTTGAAAATGAGATTGAACTACTGAAGTCACATATTCATGATTGGGAAAATACCAATAAAATAATGGAAACATCACAACATGCTCTTAAGGTAAAATATGAAGCATGCCATGCAGATTTGAGACAGTGTAATAAAGAACTGAAAGAAATAAAACAATCTTTTGATCAAATTGTTAAGGTCCCACAGAAAACCGTCCGTTCCATTCAAACACAAAATAAAGGACGGAGGGCCAACCTATCTATATTATCTGCTAGGACTTCCCCTTACGGGGAACAAAACTTAAATATTAGCAATGTAGAAACAGCGAAAGAAATACCAGATCTAATGTGTCATTCAGATGTCTATGATCTGAGTAATTTATTTTCACCAGATCCAAGTGTGAAGGTCAGTGAACATATACCTATGTAAATGTAACAATGTGGCAGTGTTTGCTTTCTTTGTGTCAAAGAAAGGGAAAAGGATAATAACTTTTGTCTAAGTTTTATTTTCCAGGTGCAGGGAGCTCATGAAAAAGTATTTACATATTAAGCAGGTGTATTAATATAGATGTATATACATAAATATATACACCTAAGGTAATGTATATTAGGCTAGGTATTCAAACATGGTTATTAGTAATACAAGTGTTTATCTTCCCCAAAGGATCAGAAGACTGTCATAAATATTCAAAGGTATAGGGTACAAGTATTGCTTAGTACAAAAGCTTACTCTCGCTTCATTGTATTTATTTTTTGTTTTTTTGGTTTTTGGTTTTTGGTTTTTTTTTTTTTCTTTTTTTTTTCCTTTCTCCCGTTTACAGAAACGCCTAACAATTAATTTGCAATTACCAAAGCGTTATCCAGAAGGTATGGGATGCAGTTGAAATGAATGTGTACGTGATGGAATGCATGGGTAGGAACGGTCCATGTATAAACAAAGATTTTTTTTTTTTTTTTTGATAGGGGGTGCACCCAACATTGTTTTATGGCCATCAATAAGTGTGATCACACTAATGCGCATGCGTTGTACTGTTTATGATTATTTTATTAAATTTTTTGTTTTTTTTTCCCGTTTATAATGAGCTCAATACTGGTACCAGTTAAAATTTATAATTTTTTTTTTTTTTTACAAGTTTTAAGTATTCGCGAATAAATAACCTGTGCACAGATATGAATTTTTTTTTTTTATGTCCTTTCTGGGGGCTTACAGTGAAGATTCATTCACTCTGACACTTGGAAACTACATGATACATTACTTTGCACATTGTGGCATCTTAGGCATTCAGTAGGTCTTGTGTTGCGTGTTGTTTTCCCTTCCAAATTCACTCATGTGAAGATTATAGGTCTACATGTTGTATTCTTAGAATGTAAGTATTTATAAACCCTACAGATTTTTCCTATAATTTTTGGCTATCAGAGTTTAGATATGGGGTGGGTCCTGTACATTTTTGACTTTACTTACGGTTGATGGATTCATTACCTCTGCTGGAAGGCGGTTCCAAGCATCCACTACTAGTTAGGCCAGTATGAACCTCTCAGAGAGGTACAGTGAGATGTTATTAATGATTATTAAGTTTTGTATTATAGGATAAATGCACAAACAAGGACGGATGATTGGACCCAGATGTGTACCCAAATACACATAAGGACCTAAAAGAACATAATTTTTTTTTTTTTGTATGTTCTTAGGAGAAGCCTTAAATATAATTAATTACAGGCCTAGCTAAATTCTAAACACTGGTTTGGGGCAGTCTGTTTCAATAAACAGACGTCCTAACCCTCGCTAAAAACAACTTTTTGTGGCCTTTTTGACTTGCAAATGGGTTTGCACTGAGAGTCAATTAATATGTTAATCACCACCGGGAGAGGGGGTTACCTTTAGTATACCTACAATGCTAAAGGCAGTTTTTCAAATTTTTTTTTTTGGGTTAACAAGACACAGATTTAAGCCTCTTCAACAAAGTTAAAGTTTGGGCCAGCATTCAATCTGTATGGTTTTATTTTTTTGGTTGTATTTTTTATTTTTATTTAAATTTTTTTATTATTATTTTTTTTTTATTTTTTTAATTGTAATTTTTAATTTTTTCTTTTTTTTTTCTTTTTTTTTTTTTTTTTTTTTTTTTTTTTTTTTTTTTTTTTCTCTTAAGGGAAAGGATTTTTTTTTCTTTTTTTTTTGTTTTTTTTTAAATTTCTTTCCTATATCACCTTATTTTTTTTTTTTGTTTTTTTTGGTGATTCTTCAGTTTTGCGTGACTATGGTCAAAAAAAAAAAAAAAAAGAGGGGAGTGAGTATGGGGAACACTACATGGAGAACATTTAAAGCGATTAGAAATGTTGATATAGAATATTAAGGCTTCCCTGTAGCATTTTGGGGATGGGCCAAGTCCCAACAGGTGTTAGTTTTCTCTTATGACATGGGATAATCGTTTTATATGAATTTAGGTCATGGTAGCTATTTATCATGACACTAGTAATATTAGGGTTTAACAACAGTCATGTGACTATTTTCTGTGTAAATGTGACATACAATCCTCTCTACAGTTCTAACATTTGGGCAGTCATCAGATGTGGTCATTGATATTTTTTTTTTTTTGTTGGTCAGGTTTTCCTTTGTGTGCCATAATTCAAGTCAAAGAGCATTGCGTGAATATAATATAGATATACTGGGACTGGTGAGACTCATAGTGATTGGCAAATAGCAGGGAGTATAGTACAATTGTACTTAAAAGTATTTTAGTTTGATTGTTCCTGAAGCCACTAGTGACTGGTGACATCACACTTATCCATATTCTGAAATCAAGTTATTTTTGTCTGCGTAGATGACACTGCCTAATCTGCACATAGAACTCTCATAGTGGTGACCTCTTCTGTAGCCTGCTAAAGGCCGGACGGTACAGTAGCTACCCATGGTAGCCAAGGACGGAGCTATATGCCCAAATGTTTGGCACCAGCACTGAACATAGCTGCAGTAAAAGGAGCTAGTGGTGAGTTGCGATGGCAACAAGATCCCCCTGGACACTTAAAGTGTCACACACACACACACACAGTGGTATTCAGCAGAAGGTGGAGCAGAGTTACTTGCAGGCATATGACAATGGAGGAAGAAAGATGAGGGGTGAAATCAGAAACCTGGCATAAGGACGTAAACCTAAAACCTAAACCTAAAATTGTTACACATGTCACTGGGAAAAGGGTCTCACTTTATGTTGCAGTATATCTATGGCAATTAAAAGGTCCTTACTGCTCAGACTTACCAGACAAGCATTCAGTTGAATACATATGTCCCAAATGTACTTGTGTATCTCTTTCTCTACCTCTGTCCACATTAATAAAGTATAATCTTAGAAAGCCCGGATAGCTGTTCCAAAGGCCATTACTGTATGCTGTATCCAACTGGAATCACCATGGAAGGCTGTCCCAGAAGCAAGGGCAACATGACCAGATTGACATTATGGACTTTCGCACTATTATTATTGGACAGTTGAGAACAAGGATCCTCATTTTTTTTTTTTTTTTTTTTTTTCCCCCCCTTCATTTTTTTTTTTGGGGTGTGTTTTTTTTTATTTTTTCTTTATTTATCATATGATTTTTCTTTTATTATTATGGACTTATTACATCCAGAACAAGTGATGACTACCGATACTGGGATCCAGAAATGTGAACTGTAGAGATGGAGAGTTTAAAAGTTTTTTTTTTTTTTTTTTTTTTCTCTTCTCAAAGAGTTTTATTTCATTTCAGAGGGCAAAGCTGAAAAGTTCCAAATATTAAAGAAGATTGCACATAAACCATTATTCTATGTGTGGCCGAGTTTCATATACTCAACTGGCCACAAGGGGCCATCTGTTGCCTTATGCGCTTATGTGAAATCTACTTTAATATCTGTACAATATTGTAATTAGAAATATATTTCAGTTAGAGGGAAATATATATATTTAAAGTATTGAGGGTTGTGTTGGTGTTACTGTAATTAGTTCAACTTCAAAGCTTGGCCTTTTGTTTTCCCTGATAACATCTCACCTGGGTAGTAAACAACAGCCTTCTTTGATTCATCCAATCAGGCTGTGCCCAATAGACATGTACTAGGTGACCAATTAGGGAGAATTATATTAGCCACACTACAGGAAGTAGGGGGGGATATAATGCTTTGTGAGCAAGCTAATGTTGGCTTTTTCTGGTGGGGAAACACACAGCAGTCATCATGGGCTGAACTGAACAGGTAATATAACTCTATACTTGCACCTTATATATTGTATTGTAAATATGGTTCTGTGAGTAATATGTAAATATCATGTAATCCAGGGGACCTACACTGTACATTGTGTTGTGAATTCTGTCTGGTGTGTAATTTGTATATATATTATGTAACCCTATCAATAAATGTGTATTGCGGATTGAACTACCTCTTTTGTACAAAATCTCTCAGATCTAGATATGTATATGTCCATACTACTACAATGATTGAGGTGTATGAACATATACAAATACTAGACTACAAAGTGGAGTCTCTCTGAGTACAAATTGTCCCTTTTCGCAGATGATATACATTCCCCCCACACTTCTTACCACCCTAAAAAACAACTTCCCCTACCACTGGTGCTCGGTCCCTTAAATACCTAGGCATTCAACGGCATCTTATCACACTTTGTACCAAGCTATCTTCCCCCCCTTAATTTCAGAAACACATGGCCTATTCCGTAAATGGGCGGACTGCCCTCTGTCTCTTCTGGGCAGGATAAATGTCCTCAAGATGGCCATACTTCCAAAATTTTTGTACCTTTTTGAAACGTTGCCAATTGCGCTCCCAATGTCACAACTTCGAAATATCCAACGGGCCTTCACTAAATTTATTTGGGACAACAAAGCGCACAGGATTGCTAGCTCAGTGGTATTCGCTCCCCGTTCCCAAGGAGGGTTGGGAGCACCCGATATTAGTAAATACTACTATGCTACCCATCTCACAGCGACTGTCTCATGGTAATCGCGCTTTGCAACAAGTAGATGGTCGGAACTGGAAATAAGTGTCACTAGCCCTGTACATCCTTGTTCAATGCTCTGGTCCGACCTGACCTCTTCCATATCTCAGCTCAGACACATATGCCTAGAACCAATGCTGTTCACTCTTTCTATCTGGAAAAAATGTAACAAGAGGTTCTCTCTCTCTTCTCCATGCCCACCTCTCTTGAACATTATTTTTAACCCGGACATGCCGGACAGCCTTTCCTATGATAACATGTATCCGTGGTCTCAGGCGGGCATTTTTCAGCTCCGTCACATAGTGCATCCTGTGACCCGCAAGCTACTCCCCTTTCAAGATATCCAAAACAAATTTGACATACCCAAAAAGCTTTTTTTTTCTTATCTTCAATTTTAAGCACTACTTCCAATCCGTATCACCAGCCATGGCCTTAGAAAAACCCAATGCCTTTGAAGCTTTATGTACCCAAGGCCCATATCAGCCGGGCCTCATATCCTCTATATATAAGATACTTCATGACTCAAAGCCTCCCACATTAGACTCTCATGTATATATGCGGAGATGGGCCAAGGCACTTCCATCCCCTATATCCCTCCCTCAATGGCAGGAGATCTGGACTTCTACATCCAAAGTTTCCAGATGCGTGGAGCAGAGAGAGACAGCCTATAAGGTCCTCATGTTCTGGTATAGGACCCCAGTGGTTATAGATAAATATGATCCCTCTGTATCCCAGAAATGCTGGAGATGTCTACGAGATGTGGGAACACACTATCATATCTTCTGGGAGTGTCCATTAATTTTGCCATTCTGGTCCTCGGTCCAGTCAGTGCTTCAATCTGTGTTGGAGATGGACTTCCCAAAAGATCCAGCTCATTACTTGTTAGGTCTCCCAGTCCCGGGAATATCTAAACATGCCAAGAAGTTGATGTCATATATTCTCTTGGCTGCCAAGAGAGTAATACCTACCCATTGGTTATCCTCCGATCCTCCCACACAATCCCAACTGATCTTAGCTATAGCGCAGATGCGCAGAATGGAACATATGACGGCGATGGCTCAGGACTCCCTACCTCAATTCTCAAAGGTATGGGATCCTTGGGACAAATCCTCATTTAATCCGGAATCAATATCCGAAAATACTATTGAATGTCCTTTAGGTAACTAATCACTTCATGCGCAAGTGTTCAGCCTACCTGCTATTATCACATATTCTATGAATATACGATTGCTGTACCAAGATCCATGGTGTACCTTCTCCCCCTTACTTTACTCTTCTTTCTTCTTCCCTCCTCTGACTATATCATCCACTAAACGATGTTATTTTTTCTTCGCATAAGATGACAGTGATGCTTCTCTGTATCGTGTTTGTTTGTTTGTTTTTTCCTGTTTTGTTATGAAAAAATCTTCAATAAACATACATTTAAAAATAAAAATAAAAAAAGTTTACATGATATACAGCTAGTCTGTGCAATTCTTCTGGCTCTTGTCTCTGACATAAAACAATTGCACAAATAGTAAGGCTCTTTTCACATTTTTTGGACACCAGATCCCTAATTTCATAATCCAAAAATGCTAGTGCGCATGCGCGAGGGACCCGTGATGGACGCTTAATCACGGAGCTCCGCGCCACCCCGGACCAGCGGCATTCACAGCACACCTCAGGACCGCTGTATCGCCGCGATAGAGCAGCGATTAGCCTGCGGACACCCCAGGGACCCCCCCCCGCATGTCTAGCCGTGTCACAAGGAGGAACCTGGAGCAGTATTTTACAGCCTCCACCCGGCCTGAGAACTCCAAGATGGCCGCCACAGCAGACGCTGCACAATTACCTCAGGTCTCCCTCACTGAAACTGAGCAGGATCTAAGGCAAGTTGTCTCCCCTGCACATTTACACTTCACCCCTGGCCCTCCACTCTCTTGCCACAATGAGTTGGTGCCCTCCCCAGCATCCACTGAATCGCTCCTGAGCCACACTTTTGGTGACCCTCCATTCTCCCCAGCAGGCCCTGTAATGGCTGCCCTGACTGACTCTCATCCTTATGCAGCTCCTGACAGGGATAGCTCCTTCAACATTGAGGATCTATTTCTCAGAATGTCCACCCTCCTAGCATCCACTGCGACCAAAATCACAAGTGACATTAAAGCAGACCTCCAAGCTATTGGGTCCAGAATTGACGCCATAGAAACCAGGGTAGACCAGAACACTGCAACGGCTCACCAACACTCTGACCTCATCTCCACGCTTCATGATCAGCTGGATACTGCCATTTCCCGCATCGACGAATTAGAAAACAGATCCAGGAGGTACAACTTCAGGATCAGAGGCCTGCCAGAATCCATCCAGGATGTCTCCTCTGCAACGCAAGACCTCATAAAATCGCTGATCCCCAATATTCCTTCTCATCGCCTTGAACTGGACAGGGCTCACAGATCGCTTGGTCCCCCCAGGAGAGACGGAACTCCCAGGGACATCATCGCCAAACCGCACTTTTATGCAGTAAAGGAAGCAATAATGAAGCAGGCTCGAGCCGCATCTCAGGTGACTTGTCAGGGTCACCCAGTGCAAATATTCGCTGATCTCGCCCCCTCCACCATTCAACGCAGAAGGACTCTGAAACCTCTACTGCAAGCCCTTTCAAAGAAGGAAATCAAATACCGGTGGTCCTTCCCTTTCGCTGTAAAGTTCTCTTTGAAAGGTCAAGAATACTCCTTCTCCAACTTCATCGCGGGTGAACACCTACTCCTTAAACTGAAAGTTATCACCCAAGAAGCAGACATGGACATCTCCACCCCTCCTGCGGTCTCCAACAAACGCCCGCCTCCAACGAGCCCACTGACTCCCCTATGGAACAAGACCAAGACTCGCAGATCAACACAACATGGTCCTCCTTGAACACAAATCGAAAGAAGTTTCTTCTCCTACCAGGACTTGGACGACACTCCGAGTTGACCTTCTTCTAAATTGACTGATTCTCCTTTTTTATTCACCCCGTACCTGATCTCTCTGCTCTACCGCAGAGGTAACTGTCCTTGGAGCAACACCTGCACCACACTTACCCCGTTTGAAAGAACGCTAAGGGATTTTCACCAAGCATGGGGGAAAAAATGTAAAATCTAACACCCTAGTGCTCCAAGTTCTGCGACCTCACTTCTTGAACCCGGCTGGGTCCAGAGGCTAGGTCTCCTACTGACTCTCCCTACAACACTCCTCTAGGTTGCAATGCCAAGCAGGAAAATTGTTTCTCTTCAGTAGGGGTCCCGATGCCCCTCCAACAATGTCAATTTCCACTACCTTGGGTTCATTCGGTGCCTTATCTCTGTTAGACGTACAGTTGTCATCAGGACTGTTTTCAGGTTATGCTTTAAGGTTTTTCAATCCCCGCAGACCTGAAATGCCTTGGTCGGGGGTGGTACACATGTGCCCCCTCCTATCCCTTTGATTCCCTTCCGGACTCGTAGGGATAGGGCCTCCAGGCCGAGTTTGGCATGGAGCTATTTTTTTTTTCTTTTTATTGTTACTTCCCGCGCTTCTAAGCGCAGGAGGTATTCCTACTCTAGCCTCTCCCCCTGGGTCCCCCTTTACCCCGGAGGGAGACCGCTGGGCCCTTCTTCTTTCCTCTCTTCTCTTCCCTCTGCCTCCCTCTCTCTCTTGGAACATCAATTTACCCTTGTTTTTCTTCCAGTGAGAACATTCGTAAGAGGTGCACACCAGATGACCAGATGACTCTCCTCGTTTCCACTGCAGGACGGGACACACCAAGGTAAGTGATGGTAGACACTCGCACACTCTCCCCGGTAGATTCCATGGCTAACAGCACGCAAAACACTTTTAAAATAGCTACCCACAACGTACAGGGCATGAACTCCCCCACGAAACGGAAGAAGCTATTCAACTTCTACAAATCCTCCAGGCTTGACATTGTCATGCTTCAGGAAACTCACCTCCCGATTCGGTATAGCCCCAAATTCCTCCATGCCTACTTCCCCAATTTCTTTTTGGCCAGCGCCGACAACAAAACTAAAGGGGTAGCTATTGCCTTTGCCAAAAACTGCAACTTTACCTTAAACTCAGTAATAAGGGACCCAGAGGGCAGATATATCCTTGTTAAGGGGACAATAGAAGAAAACCTCTTCTCCCTCATTTCCTACTATGCACCTAACAAAGGACAAGCAACCTTTTTTAAGAACATGTTTGATTTTCTCTCTCCATCCCTGGAGGGCACGGTCATATTCGGGGGAGATTCCAATTCCGCCTTTGACCAGGCTTTAGACAGATCCAAACCCCCTTCCTCCCAACTCACCAGACCTACCAGGGAAAGCCTTAAGAAAGCCAAACTCATCCATGCTCAGGGCTTGGCAGATGCATGGAGAGAATTCAACCCGGGTAAACGTGACTTTTCTCATTTCTCCGCCCCCCATAACTTGTATGCCAGGATTGATCACCTCCTGATTCAGACCCGAGACGTCCCCCGGACCTCTCATCAAGAATCAAAGACACCGTCCTTTCTGACCACTCACTGGTTACTTTATCTCTGCACAGACAATATCCGAAGCCGGGATTTGGACACTGGAGATTGAACGAATCTCTGCTTTCGGATCCAATAAGAGTACAGATGTTAGAAAAATCTCTTTCTGAGTACTTCTCCCTTAACAATACCGAAGGGATATCAGCGGAAACCCTGTGGGCAGCCCACAAAACTTTTATCAGGGGTGAATTTATCAAACTATCGACACAACTTAAAAGGGAACGGACAGCCGACATTAAAAGACTCAAAGCTGATTATGCCTCCTTGCGCTCCCAGCACAAACAATTCCCTCGCCATCATTACTACATCAAATTGATAAGACCAGACTTGAACTTAACCTTTCATTGACAGCGAAGGCTGAAAAACAAATAAGGTGGAGCAAAAATAAATTCTACACCCAGGGTGACAAGTTAGGTTCCATGCTAGCCTCCAAATTGACTCCCAAATTCCGTTCCTATGTAATGCCCAAAATTAGAATCCCGGGACAGGGTACGTCCTCCAACCCCGCCAAAATTCTAGAGGCCTTCCATGACTTCTACTCCAAACTTTATAGCCGCCAAGACGCCTCTGATGAGCCGACCATCTTGAATTATCTCGACGGGATCCCTATCCCCACCCTATCTGCGGACCATAAGGCAATAATGGAAGCCCCCTTCTCCACTGAAGAGGTCCAGGAAGTTATTAAAGCCCTAAAATCTAATTCAGCACCAGGCCCGGATGGTCTCTCCAACTCTTATTACAAGACGTTCCCATCTGCCCTGGCCCCTCACCTCACTGGATTCCTCAACTCAAAGACAATGGGGACCCCACTCGATCCCCATCTCAACACTGCCTTCATTGCCGTAATCCCAAAGCCGGACAAGAACCCGGAAGAAGTCGGTAATTACAGACCTATTTCTCTCATAAATAGCGACTTGAAAATCCTTACCAAAATTTTAGCGAATCGCCTGGCTTCTTTCATTAACCGATACATACACAGGGATCAGGTTGGGTTCATCCCAGGCAGACAGGGCCCTGATCAAATCAGACGAGCAATAAATATAGTATCTGTTCTTCAAACAGGATGGGACGGGGGCCCTAAACAATCTGGTATGCTACTTTCCCTAGATCTCCAAAAATCCTTTGACTCGGTCTCCTGGCCATATATTTTTGAGATCATGAAACGCTGGGGCTTTGGCGACAACTTTATGGGTTTATTACGTGCCCTTTACTCCAATCCCACTGCTCGAATCAAACTTCAGGGTCACTACTCCCAACCTATATCCATAGCTAAAGGAACTAGACAAGGTTGTCCATTATCTCCCCTGATTTTTGCCATAGCCATAGAAACACTTTCCATCTCCATCCGACAAAACCCCAGCATTCAAGGAGTCAAATGCGGTTCCCAAGTCCATAAATGCGGTCTCTTCGCAGATGACATACTCCTTTTCCTCACCTCCCCGATTACTACTCCACCTAACCTTTGCCACTCTCTAGATGAATTTGCTAAAATGTCTGGGCTCCGGGTTAATTATAACAAGTCACATGCACTTAATGTCTCCCTCCGCCCTTCCACGGTCGAATCCCTACGGAAGCATTTTCAGTTCCATTGGAACACTTCCTCCATTAAATACCTCGGTATTGCACTCACGGCCAAGACAGAGGACCTTTACGGCACTAATTACCCTCCCATGTACCGGAAATTGGAGCTGGATCTCCATTCATGGTCTAAATACAATGTCTCTTGGCTCGGGAGGGTCAATTCAATAAAGATGACGCTGCTCCCCAGACTCTTCTATCTCTTTCGGTCTCTACCAATCCCCATCAGGAAGGATCACATTAAAACATTCCAAAGCAAGGTCCTTAAATTTATCTGGGGTTCAACCGGATATAGGATTCCGCAACAAACACTGTACCTACATAGACAGAAAGGGGGCGTGGGTTTACCCAACTTATACAAATACTACATAGCATCCAGGATCGCCCAACTCTCTGTGATCTATTCCAAATATGAAAAACCGGATTGGGTCCATTTAGAAAGGCAGGCAGTGCCTCACAACACTCTGGATTACCTCCTCTGGTCGAATCCTAAAGCGCGCCCCCCGATTATGGCCCCAACCCTCTCACATATGTTTGCCCTCTGGGACTCTTTACGCTCCACTACAACTTTAGTCTCAGCTTACAAACCTCTATCTCACATATTTCATAATCCTGCCTTCCCCCCTGGACAAAATATACAAGCATTCAGATGGTGGCTGGATAAGGGGCTGTACCGAATCGGACACTTTTTTACAAATTCAGACCCTATCACTCTAGCTTATTGCATCAAGAAATTAGATCTACTTGACTCTGAAAAGTTCAGATTTGGACAGATTTCAAATTTTCTACACAAACTTTGGAGGGACAAACCACTTCCCCCAAAGTTTACGGATTATGAAATTTGGTGCGGTCAGTCCATGGACCAGCGGGGGGGGGGGGGGGGTGTGTCGACAATCTACTCATCACTCACCTTGCCGGCCTCTAAGTCCCCTTATATGCACCGCTGGGAGTCAGACTTCCAGTTCAACTGGGATCTGGGGGCCTGGCAGAAAGCAAGCTTTGACTCTTTCAAAGGTATCCTAAACACTTAGCTAATAGAAGCAAGCCTGAAAATCATCTCCAGATGGTACTACACCCCGTCGCGTCTAGCCTCAATTTTCCCGACAGCAAACCCCATGTGCTTTAGGGGGTGTACTCTCGTGGGCACCATGTCTCACGTTTGGTGGGAGTGCCCCAAAATACGATTGTTCTGGAGAAAAGTGTTTAACTTGATCAATAAGCTTGTGGGACGCCAGATCCCCAGATCTCCTATGGTGGCCCTCCTCAATGCTCACATCCCAAACCTATCCAAGGCCTCCAGTAGACTTATCAGGTTTATACTTTTAGGTGCCAAACTTACGGTTGCTAAAGCCTGGAAAAAACCCAGGGTCTCCTTCCCAGCAGTAATCAGGAAAGTATCTTGGATTATGTCACAAGAGAAGCTATCCAACATTATCTCAAACACAGTTAGTGCTTTTGAATCCACATGGGAACCCTGGGCCATTTATATTGGTGCGCCTTGGCTCACTAACGCAATACCTCCCTGATTCACCTGTATCCCGAAATTGATGTTCCCTCCCCTCCATTTTCTCTTTCCCCTCCCTTTTCTTCCCCCCTCTTTTTCTCTCTTCTTCCATTTCCCGCTCTTTACTCTCCTTCCTTATTGAAGTTTATTGGAACAATGTCAGGCCCTTACTTTAGCATGCCTCCTTGTTTACTGGCAGACCAGTGGAGAGGGCCCCATTTGTTGATGATTGACAATGAGGCGGGGTGGCGGGGCGGCGGGGATCCCCCCTATCGGGCACAGATTGCTCCCATTCGGGGTGCCTGATGGTGGGGGGTCGCTGTTCGCTACGCTGCCAAGCAGACCTTCTCCTCCCGAGTCCCATACGTTGGTCCTCCGGGTACCATCTCGTATCTCCTCATCTTTTGCCCCATTTCTTTGACGTTTTACATATGCTGCCGGTTTTTGCTATATTTCTGTATGTTATGGTTTTGTATCCTGGCATTGTTCATTGTATATACTTTGTCAAACATAATAAAATACTTTGAAATAAAAATTGTTTTAAAAAATGGTGCCGGAAGCTCTGCTGCATCAGTGCATAGTGCCCACTCTGGGAAACAAGGGAGGAATGCCAGCAAACCCCAGAGCTCTCACGCTGGGACAGCAAGCTCCTCCAATAACAGCACTCCCTTCTCCAGTCCCCAGAAGACCAAGATGAGGCACTTTCATGAGCTGATGGATGCAGGTGAGCGCAGGGGAGAGGACAGTGTCTCTAATGATGATACAAGGGAACTAGTGGATATATTGTAGGAATTCCCTACACATGGGCAGGCTCTCAATGACACCACAATGAAATGATAACTTCCATGGCCCAAATTAACTCTGATGCCTCTGGCTTGAGGGAATGTGTAAATCATATAGGGCAAAAAATGGGGGGATTTGTGGGCACGCACAATGAGCTAGTTGATGCTCACAATGATAATGAGGAGAAAATTGATGCACTCATAACTAAATCGGCAGACCTGGAAGATCGTTTGCGTAAAAATAACATGAAATTTAGAGGTATGTCAGAAATGGTTCTTCCATCTGACCTTTGCCACTATATTCAACAGCTGATTTCTACCCTCTTGCCAGATACCCCTGACTGAGAAATAGTTGTGGATCGGGCCCACAGATTACCCAAGCCCATCCATCTACCTGACAATGTGCCTCGCAATGTAATTGCTAGGGTCCACTTTTACCACATAAAAGACATAATTCCCCTCTATCTGAACCCTATACCCATCCCCAACTATACATGGATATTTCACAGCACACTATTATGGCACGTAAGAAATTACAATCTGTTGCAAAGTTGTTGCGGAACCACCAAATCATTTACAGATGGGGTTTTCCAGCAAAATTTATCATCACAAAAGAAAAAAAACCTACACAGCCTCCTCTGTAGATGAAGGTCTCAAACTAGCCAGAAGATGGGTCCTCCTGCCATCTGACCTTTGCCACTATATTCAACAGCTGATTTCCTTACCCCTTGCCAGAACTCGTCTATGTGGTCTTTTAATAATCTCTCCAGTATCTTCCCAACTATAGAAGTTAAACTGACAGGTCTATAGTTACTTGGTAAAGACTTTGGTCCCTTTTTAAATAAAGGCACCACGTTCGCCCTGCGCCATCCAGTGGTACTATTCCTGTCCCCAACTATAAGAAAGTATTTCATAAATTAGCCTTCTCTTTGTAATTGCTAGGGTCCACTTTTACCACATAAAAGACATAATTCCCCTCTATCTGAACCCTATACCCATCCCCAACTATACATGGATCATCACAAAAGAAAAAAAACCTACACAGCCTCCTCTGTAGATGAAGGTCTCAAACTAGCCAGAAGATGGGTCCTCCTGCCATCAGATGAGGAACTGCCATCTCCCAGGCACTCCCCTAGTCACGTGGACCAAGAATGGGAAACAGCCCTGGGATAAATCATCTAAACCGGCATTTTTTGTGCCTGTTTGACCAAAAATGTATCTGATTCAAGATACCGTATATACTCGAGTATAAGCCAAGGCACCTAATTTTACCACAAAAAAATGGGAAAACTTATTGACTCGAGTATAAGCCTAGGGTGAGAAATACGCAGCTACTGTAAGTGGAAAAAAGGGTCAACAATGCCCATTTGCAGCTTCACTGTGCCCATTTGCATGCCTCACTGTGCCCATTTGCATGCCTCACTGTGCCCATTTGCTGCCATAGGTCTCCTGAACTTCAAACTTGGTAGTTAAGGGTTCCTAGATTCCCCCTAGCTGCAGCCAAAGCAATTTGGGGTCTCTAGACCCAATGGGTCCCGAAATGACATTGCTGCAGATGGACACAGTTGACCGAATTTGGGGCCCTGAATCTCGGGCCACTTGGTGCTAGGAACCCCAAATTTGGATATGTTGTGGTGTTGGTTCCTAGCACCAAATGGCCCCAAAATCCGGGGGCCCAAAGTCAGGTCGGAAAATGTCAAGCACTTTTCTGCAGCAGAGAATGACATTTTCCGAACCGAATGTGGGGCCCCGTATCTCAGGGCAACTTGCTGCTAGGAACCCCGAATTTGGATATGTTGTGGTGTTGGTTCCACTGGGTTTGCACACCAAAAATGTCATTCTCTGCTGCAGAAAAGTGCTCGACTCAAGTATAAGCCCAGGGGGGCATTTTCCGCACAAAAAAATGTGCTGAAAAACTCGGCTTATACTCGAGTATATACGGTAAATCCATTGACTGATCCCCCTACTGTGGATAGTGGCTTTGCCTCCCATTGAGCTATTGCTCACTTTTTTTATGACTGTTACGATTTTTGTACCCTTGTTTTTTTGTGTTTGTTTTCTGTTATTTTTCTTTACACCAGAAAGCCTTTGGAACATTCCCGTTGATATTATGATGAAGCATCGGATGACTATACTATCACCACCCTCTACCTTCTTCTTGGAAAAGATGCCGACTATCGCCTTATCCCAAACAAGCAATGAACATTAATTTAACAGCCTTGGTCTCTCTCGTAAGTTACCACTATTCTTATCCACCCTCCACCACTCACAATTAGGGTTGAGCGAACCCGAACTGTAAAGTTTGGGTCCGTACCGGACTTTTGGGTGTCCGGGACCCGGACCCGAACCCGAACCCGAACTATTGCCTGTAAGTTCGGGTTCGGGTCCGGTGTTCGGCGCCTTTTTAACAGCTTTAGGGCAGCCAATGGATGATCGTTTCACTAGTGTGCCCTTAGAAGCCATCACAGCCATGCCTACTAATGGCATGGCTGTGATTGGCCAGTGCAGCATGTGACCCAGTCTCTATATATAGTACACACACAGCACACAGCGTCATTCTGTTAGACAGACACTGTTAGACAGGTTCCTGTGCTGCAGATAGATAGATAGAGGATTTTAGGAGTTAGTGTGCTAAAGTCAGTCCACATTCCTTGAATTGTATTCTAATTAGTTAGATCAGTGAGTGATCTAGATAGCTACAGTAGGTAGTTTCTTTATTTAGCAAAAGAAAGAGGCAGAGATAATTATTGAAGAGATTCTTAAATCAATTGTACCCTGGCTGGGGTGCAGTGCACAGTCACAGTAACAGTGCCATGAGGCCAGTGCCAGACAAAATATAAACGTTTTACCTGCAAGCTCAGTGCAACATTACTGCACTGCATATACTAAGAGATACACCACAGTCTGTGTGTATTCTGCTATTGGAAAAACATTGCATAAAAATTGAATTTTGCTTTTTATTTTTTTTTCCCAATAGCATTTTCTGCGTGTTCATACATACATGCTGTAGACACTAACCGTGTATTCTGATATTGCAAAAACATTGCAAAAAAATATAATTTTGCAGTGTTTTTTTTTCTTCCCAATAGCATTTTCTGCGTTTTCATAAACGCTTTACATACTGTCCGTGGAGTCTGATATTGCAAAAACATTGAAAAAAAATATAATTTTGCAGTGTTTTTTTTCTTCCCAATAGCATTTTCTGCGTGTTCATACATACACGCTGTAGACACTAACCGTGTATTCTGATATTGCAAAAACATTGCAAAAAAATATAATTTTGCAGTGTTTTTTTTTTTCTTCCCAATAGCATTTTCTGCGTTTTCATAAACGCTTTACATACTGTCCGTGGAGTCTGATATTGCAAAAACATTGCAAAAAATATAATTTTGCGGTGTGTTTTTTTCTTCCCAATAGCATTTTCTGCGTGTTCATACATACACGCTGTAGACACTAACCGTGTATTCTGATATTGCAAAAACATTGCAAAAAAATATAATTTTGCAGTGTTTTTTTTTCTTCCCAATAGTATGTAAAGCGTTTATGAAAACGCAGAAAATGCTGTCTGTGTATTCTGATATTGCAAAAACATTGCAAAAAAATATAATTTTGCAGTGTTTTTTTTCTTCCCAATAGCATTTTCTGAGTGTTCATACATACACGCTGTAGACACTAACCGTTTATTCTGATATTGCAAAAACATTGCAAAAAAATATAATTTTGCTGTGTTTTTTTTCTTCCCAATAGCATTTTCTGCGTTTTCATAAACGCTTTACATACTGTCCGTGGAGTCTGATATTGCAAAAACATTGCAAAAAAATATAATTTTGCAGTGTTTTTTTTCTTCCCAATAGCATTTTCTGCGTGTTCATACATACACGCTGTAGACACTAACCGTGTATTCTGATATTGCAAAAACATTGCAAAAAAATATAATTTTGCAGTGTTTTTTTTTCTTCCCAATAGCATTTTCTGCGTTTTCATAAACGCTTTACATACTGTCCGTGGAGTCTGATATTGCAAAAACATTGCAAAAAAATATAATTTTGCGGTGTTTTTTTTCTTCCCAATAGCATTTTCTGCGTGTTCATACATACACGCTGTAGACACTAACCGTGTATTCTGATATTGCAAAAACATTGCAAAAAAATATAATTTTGCTGTGTTTTTTTTCTTCCCAATAGCATTTTCTGCGTTTTCATAAACGCGTTACATACTGTCTGTGTATTATGATATTGCAAAAACATTGCAATAAAAATTAATTTTGCAGTGTTTTTTTTCCAATAGCATTTTCTGTGTTTTCATAAACGCTTTAGACACTGTACGTGTATTCTGCTATATACAAAAACACCCATTTAGGGCGAGATCATAAATTTTGAAAATATGAGGAGATCATCAAAAAGGGAATGTGGCCCGGGTCGTGGTGCTGCTGGTGGCGCTCCTGTTGCAGGGAGAGGACGTGGTCGATCTGTGCCAGCTACACGCACTAGTGAAACACCTTCCTCAGGTGCGAGTAGGCGACAGAGCCTGCAGCAGTATTTTGGCGCACCTAATGAGGCTGTACGAATGTCGAGGCCAGGACAAGTACAGGCGATAGTAGATTGGGTTGCTGCTGACAGTGCCTCCGGTTCCTTCACATTATCTCCCACCCAGTCTCCTGATGAAAGTTCAGAGTTGGCACCTGCAGCCGATGTCCATCAGTCTTTCACCTCACCCCCTTGCAAATCAGCCAATCAGTCTGAGCCCCAAATCATGCAGCAGTCTCTTCTGCTTTTTGATGACTCTGTTAGCAGGGTTTCCCAGGGCCATCCACCTAGCCCTGCCCCAGAAGTGGAAGAGATTGTGTGCACCAATGCCCAACCACTTATGTTTCATGATGAGTACATGGGAGGACCAACGCAGCACGTCTCGGATGATGACAAAACACAGGTGCCAACTGCTGCTGCTTTCGCCATTGTGCAGACCGACAAGGAGGGCAGGGGTGAATTTTGGGTGGAAGATGATGTGGAGGACGATGAGGTCCTTGACCCCACATGGAATCAACGTCATGCAGATGACCAGTGTAGTTCAGAGGAAGAGGCGGTGGTCGCACAGAGCCACCAGCACAGCAGAAGAGGGAGCAGGGTGCAAAAGCAGAGCGTCCGTCCCCTAGACAGTACGTCTTCTACTGCCCAACGCAGCAAGGGACCGAGCACACCAAAGCCAGGTGCAAGGAGTTCCCTAGCGTGGCAGTTCTTCAGACAATGTCCTGATGACAAGACACGAGTGGTTTGCACGCTGTGCAATCAGAGCTTGAAGCGAGGCATACACGTTCTCAACCTGAGCACAACCTGCATGACCAGGCATCTAAGTGCAAAGCACGAGATGCAGTGGAGTAGACACCGCAAAAATCCTCCTGCTTCCTCTTCTGCTGCAGTCTCGGCCTCTTCATCCACCTCTGTAGTGACAGTGACACCTGCCAACCCGCAAACAGAGGATCTGCCAGCAACACTACCACCTGGGTCACCAACCATCTCCACAATGTCCCATGGAAGCTTTCAGCTATCTATTTCCCAAACACTGGAGCGGAAGAGGAAGTACCCCCCTAGCCACCCGCAATCCCTGGCCCTGAATGCCAGCATTTCAAAATTGCTCGCCTTTGAAATGCTGTCATTCCGTCTGGTGGAGACGCAGAGTTTTCAAAGGCTGATGTCATTGGCTGTCCCACAGTACGTCGTGCCCAGCCGCCACTACTTTTCCAGACGAGCTATCCCTTCCCTGCACAACCAAGTGGGGGACAAAATCAGGTGTGCACTGCGCAACGCCATCTGTGGCAAGGTCCACCTAACTACGGATGTGTGGACCAGTAAGCACGGTCAGGGACGTTATATCTCCCTAACAGCACACTGGGTAAATGTAGTGGCAGCTGGGCCTGAGGCGGATAGCAGTTTGGCGCATGTCCTTCCACCACCGAGGATTGCAGGGCACTTCAGTTTGCCTCCTGTTGCTAACTCCTCCTACTCTGCCTCCTCATCCTCTACCGCCTCCTCATCCGGTCAGCGTAACACCTTCACCACCAACTTCAGCACAGCCAGGTCTAAACGACAGCAGGCAGTTTTAAAACTTTCCTGTTTGGGGGAAAAACCACACACCGCGCAGGAGTTGTGGAGGGACATGGAACAACAGACCGATGAGTGGTTGGTGGCAGTGAGCCTCAAGCCCGGCCTGGTGGTGTGCGATAATGGGTGAAATATCGTAGCAGCTCTGGGCCTTGCCGGTTTGACGCACATCCCTTGCCTGGCGCATGTGCTGAACTTGGTGGTCCAGAGGTTCCTGAAGAATTACCCCGATATGCCAGAGCTGCTGCAGAAAGTGCGGGCCGTCTGTGCGCACTTTCGGCGTTCTCACCCTGCTGCTGCTCGCCTGTCAGCGCTGCAGCGTAACTTCGGCCTTCCCGCTCACCGTCTCATATGTGACGTGCCCACAAGGTGGAACTCCACCTTGCACATGCTTGCCAGACTGTGCGAGCAGCAGCAGGCGATAGTGGAGTTTCAGCTGCAGCACGCACGCGTGAGTCGCTCTGCGGAACAGCACCACTTCACCGCCAATAACTGGGCCTCCATGCGAGACCTGTGTGCCTTGTTGCGCTGTTTCGATTACTCCACCAACATGGCCAGTGCCGATGACGCCGTTCTCAGCGTTACTATCCCAGTTCTATGCCTCCTTGAAAAAACTCTTAAGGCGATGATGGAAGAGGATGTGGCACAGGAAGAGGAGGAGGAGGAGGAAGAGGGTTCATTTCCAAGGCTTTCAGGGCAGTCATTTACAAGTGGCTACGAGGGTGGGTTCCTGCACCAACAAGCGCCAGGTACACAATTGTCTGGCAGCAAGGGCACAGTTCTGGAGGATGACGAGGTGGAGGATGAGGAGGAGATGGAGGAGGAGGAGGAACCATGTTCACAGCAGGGTGGCACCCAGACCAGCTCATGTCCATCACTGGTGCGTGGCTGGGGGGATACAGAGGACACAGATGATACACCTCCCACAGAGGACAGCTTTTGCCTCTGGGCAACCTGGCACACATGAGCGATTACATGCTGCAGTGTCTCCGCAACGACCGCCGAGTTGCCCACATTTTAACTGGTGCTGATTATTGGGTGGCCACCCTGCTGGATCCCTGTTACAAGGACAACGTGCTGTCCTTAATTACCTCACTGGAGCGTGATCGTAAGATGCGCGAGTACAAGCGCACGCTGGTAGACGCGCTGCTGGTGGCATTCCCACTTGGAAGCGGGGGTACGGTGAAAGCACAAGGCGAAGGCAGAGGAGGAAGAGGTCGCCAACGCAGCCGGGGCACCGCCAGCACCTCGCAAGGCAGGGTTAGCATAGCCGGAATGTGGAAAAGCTTTGTCGGCACGCCACAACAACCAGCACCACCAGCTGAGATGGAACGTCTTAGCAGGGAGCAGCATTTCACCAACATGGTGGAGCAGTATGAGTGCACACGCGTACACGTACTGCATGACGGGTCTGCCCCCTTCAACTTCTGGGTCTCCAAATTGGGCACATGGCCTGAGCTTGCCCTTTACGCCTTGGAGGTGCTGGCCTGCCCTGCCGCCAGTGTATTATCTGAACGTGTATTTAGCACGGCAGGGGGCGTTATCACAGACAAGCGCAGCCGCCTGTCCAGAGCCAATGTGGACAAGCTCACGTTCATTAAAATGAACCAGGCATGGATCCCACAGGACTTGGCCGTACCTTGTGCAGAATAGACACATATACCGGTGTTCTGACGAAAACTGTCTTGCTATCGGATAGTGTCCGGCCACTTACTGCGCAGGTGCAGTGCTTGCGCAGTACGGAGGACAAGGAGATTCACAAAATCTCCAAAGATGAACGTCGCCTGCGCAGTGAGTGCAGGTTCAAGCCCGACCATCCAAGTGGACATACGGTAGCACATAGTAACAGGGCCCCTCACGGGCTCGCTTGGCCAGGCTTCAACCTCGGATGATGTGGCTTGAACCTGGATTCACCGTGCATCGTCTTCGGAGAGTTTCAAAATCCCCTTGTCCTACGTACTGAGCAAGCGCAGTACAGGGCGGACACTATGCAACGGGGGACAGAATTCGACACATCATTCACCACTAGCCTTACCCAGCCATTGTTGTAATTTTGAACCAGTGTTGGCTACCTCGTCTTCCTCCACCGCCGCTTCCACCTACACCGCCACATCCACTGCCACCTCAACCTCCTACTCCATTTGAATTTCATCCTCCTAGGTCAAGATTATAATTTTTTCATTTTTTTTAAATTTCCAAGTATTTTATTTTCCCACTATCTTATCCATTAAATTGAATAATTTTTTCCAGAAAGTGCATATTCTGGGGTATTCCCACCATATGTGCGACATTGTGCCGTTGAGTTTCCCGAACCCAGACTTTTTTCCGAAGTTTGGCCGAACCCGCCGAACCCCGAACATCCAGGTGTCCGCTCAACTCTACTCACAATGTATCTTAAAGTGATCTCACTGAACACACATGGTTTAAACAGCCCCTACAAATGGAGGGCCCTGTGGTTCGATGCTAAAAATCGGAAAGGCGGCATATGCCACGCACACACGATCGGACTTTCCTGGCGGGATTGTCCGGCAGACTCTAGTCTATCCGACCGTGTGTGGGGCTCCGGCAGACTTTTTCTTCCCAAAAGTCTGGCGGACTTAGTTAGAAGTTTTGACTTAAAACAATCCGGCCGTCTGTGTGCAAGTCCGCGGGACTTTTGAAATGAACAGACTTGCCGACACACGTGAACGTGACTCCAGGTTGACGGGACTAGCGAAGGAAGTCAATGCTGCCGCCCCGCTCGGCAAAATTCACACCTCACTAGCCCCGTAACCTGGTATGGATTTAAAGGGGAATCCCTACACCAAAAAAACCCAAATCCATATCAGACCCTTATCCGAGCACGCAGCCCGGCCGGTCAGAAAAGGGGGTGGGGACGAGCGAGCGCCCCCCTCCTGAGCCATACCAGGCCGCGTGCCCTCAACATGGGGGGTGCCCTGGGGAAAGGGGGGCCCTGCGGCCCCCCATCCCAAAGCACCTTGTCCCCATGTTGATGAGGACAATGGTCTCTTCCTGACAACCCTGGCCGTTGGTTGTCAGGGTCTGCGGGCTTGGGGCTTATCGGAATCCGGGAGCCCCCTTTAATAAGGGGGCCCCCAGATTCCGGCCCCCCACCTTATGTGAATGAGTATGGGGTATGATGTACCCCTACCCATTCACCTAAGGGAAAAAAGTGTAAATAAAAAAAATACTTTATTACACAGCTCCGGGGTCTTCTTCCGTCTTGGGGGTCTTCTCACCGGACTCCTCCGCTATCTTCTGCTAGCTCTTTTACTAGCGGAGGAGCCCGGCTTTCTCCTTCGTCGCTGCCGCTGCCATCTGGGGGTCTTGTCCCGCTCTTCTGTTCTTCTTGCCGGGCCTCCGCTTTCTTCTTCCAGCTCTTTTACTAGCGGTGGCCCGGGCTTCTGTCGCTGTCGCCTTCTGCTTCTTCTTCTTTCTTCATCTGATGTTGACTCGACGCTGCCTCCTCTTCTAATTGCTCAGACGTGTTGCGCTGCCAGTTATATAGGGACAAGGGGTGGGTCACCGGCTCATGTCACATGGTGACCCCGTCCCCTTATGATGTCACAGTCCCGGAGTACCGGAGTACCCCATACTCATTCACATGGTGGGGGCCGGAATCTGGGGGCCCCCTTATTAAAGGGGGCTCCTGGATTCCGATAAGCCCCCCGCCCACAGACCCCGACAACCAACAGCCAGGGTTGTCGGGAATCAACATGGGGACAAGGTGCTTTGGGGTTGGGGGGCCTGCGGGTGGGGGGATTATCGGAATTCGGGAGCCCCCCTAACCCCAGGGCACCCCCCATGTTGAGGGCATGAGGCCTGGTAAGGCTCAGGAGGGGGGCGCTCGCTCGTCCCCACTCCCTTTCCTGACTGGCCGGGCTGCGTGCTCAGATGAGGGTCTGATATGGATTTGCGGGGACACCCACACCATTTTTTTCGGTGTGGGGATTCCCCTTTAAATCCATACCAGGTGATGGGGCTAGCGAGGTGTCAATGGAGTGCGGCGACGTTGACTTCCTTTGCTAGTCCCGTCTACCTGGAGTCACATTCTAAATGAACGGACTTTACTCCGTGTGTGGGGCAAGTCTGTTCATTTCAAAAGTCCCGCGGACTTCCGCCAAAACTCAGGCGGATTGTCTGCCGGAAAAGTCCAGGCGTGTGTGGGCACGTCCACACAATCGGAAAGTCCAGCGGACCTCCGCCGGACAGTCCGGCCGAAAAGTCTGATCGTGTGTACGTGGCAATACTTTGCATCCAGGAGACTCATTTTATGCAAGGAAAAGCCCCTAAGTTCTCTCATAAGGAATACCCTCAAATGATTATGGCCAACTCTCCTGAAAAGAAGAGAGGCGTATTCATAGCCATCAAACACTCAGTTACCTTTAAAATGCACAAATCTGTGATAGATCCCCAAGGCAGATACATAATACTGATCTGTGATCTGAACAACACCACATTAATGTGTACTCACTCAACATGGGTTAAACGGGTCAAGATAATAGGGGTCTAACGTTGTGGTGTGGGGAGTTTAACTCCCTGTTTGACCCCCTCTTAAATACTACCCCATGCAAACCAACTTACAGCTGCCACCTCCAGTCCTTTTTGCAGATCTCTGGTTTATATGACATTTGGAGATGCCTCAACACCACTGAGAAAGACTTTACTTTTTTCTCCACAGCACATAAGTCTTTCTTGAGAATGGACTATATTTTACCTGATTTACAACTCATACAGGGAGTATCACAGGCCACAATTCACTTGATAACATGGTCGGATCATGCTCCTATTTTGATTGTGTTAAAGGAAGGGTGTTCGACCCGACTAACCAATCTCTGGCGCAACAATACCTTTCTCTTGTCCCAAACATGTTCTTGAGAAAGACTTAAAGCTCAAATACAAGAATATTTTCAAATAAATGCTATTCCCTCTGTTGATGTATTCACTACATGGTGTGCTCATAAAGCGGTCTCTAGGGGCCTGCTGATACAGTTGGCCTCTAGATAATGGAAACAAAGGATGCAAGCGATAAACTATTTATTAAACAAGATCCAATCCCTAGAAACCCAAACCAAAACCTTTGCCATAGATATGGCAAAGAAGGTGTCCCAGATGGAGACACAATGGATATTTAGACTCCAATCTTTACAGCCTAGGGGGTTGAATATAGACATCGACCTTACATCTACTTTTGGTGGATGGAGCGTAGTTCTTTCCATAAAATCTACTACTGTTATGGGGTGTTTTTCTTAATTGTTTCTTATTTTTTTTTTCTTTTTTGCTGTTTTATCCAGCTTGTATACAAAACATTTTTAATGATTCATATTATTATTTTTTTTTATATTTTATTCAATCTGGTTTGTCTAATTAATATTAGGTTTGGAGATGGTGCTGTTCTCTGATGTTTTCATTATAGGCTTAATCGCATGCATCCAGTTTCTTTATCATGTTTGGCCACTAGATGGTGCTATTTCATATAGCTTCCTGATATTAGTTTAGTACAATTTTATTATGTGATCATGTTTTTTATAATATTTAGCAATGATGGATTATTATTCATCTGCGATGTTTCAAAGTGTTTGCTGAGTTTTATATATTTTTTATAAGGTTGGTTTATGCTGTAAGGTGGAAACAGAATGTGCAAGTCGGCATCCCCTAGAGGGAGATTTTGCAGTACATTTTTGTCTCCTACTCCATTTTAGAGGCATTCCACCAATAGCAGCCTTCCCATTCACTTTTCAGCAAGCTAGGAGTGGCGTGACGTCACTTCTTGAAAATGCCAATATGGCTGAACATATGTCGGAGCAGAGGAGCAGCCATTCCAGGTCCTCATCCCACATCCAATCTAGGCTCTGCCCTTAGGAGAGATGCGGACTCCACGCTATCCCTTTAGGACTAGCCAGCTTGCATATGCTGATTACACCTGGTGCCCGGTTCGGCACTGTAACATGTGAGTGTAATCACCATTTGTTGTTGTTATACATTCAAATTACTACACTATGAGACATCTCGAGTGGCCAGTGGAGCAGAACTGTGCTGTTAGTGGAATCTGTTGTTATTCCAGAATGCTGTTTGACCTGCCAGTAAAAAGGGGTCAACATTTTCTGGTGAGTGGCCATCCATCTATTGAGCATTCGTGGCGAAGAACTAGAAAACGAATTTGAGAATTACTACTTGGTGTTGGGATTCATCATTATGGACTTTTAGCTTGCTGTTTATTTTGTATTTGTATTAATTTGATTCACTGGACATTACTAGAGCCTCATCCTTTAATATATTTTTTTGCAGCATTTGGTGGTTTGTTACCTTTTAAAGTGGCAGCTTATATTATGATTGTTCACTGATCTCACAGGGCACCATTCACTGTTTTATATATTTTTCTTTGCCAGCCCTACTAAAACCGTAGCTCTGTTGAAAGCTACACAAGAATGTTGCTTATTTTTGATAGCAGATCAAGAAAAAACAATGAAAAGATCAAAAGATGATCAAAAGGCAGGGAAACTATTAGCAAGCCAACTAAAAAAAAAAATATAAATAAAATCAAATTTATCTTCTATCCAAAACCCACTAGATGGCGGTATTGTTTACCACCCTAAAGACATAGCAAATGCCTTCCGGCTATATTATCATTCTCTGTACAATCTTTAGGAAGATGTGGACACTCCTCAACCAGACGAGGAATCCATTTCTACTTATTTAGCCTCAATTCCACTCAGTAACCCCAGATGTTCTAATGTCCCTAAATGCTCCTATATCCATTGAAGAAACCAAAAAAGTTATTAATAACCTTGAAAACAATAAATCACCTGGTGAAGAGGGTTTCTGTGTGGAGTATTACAAAGCATTTAGTGACATCATTGCCCCCCATCTGACCTCTGTGTTCAACAAAGCTCCATTCTCTGGTTCCTTCCCGCAAGAAATATTAAAAAGAGTTGTGATTTGTTTACCTAAACCAGGGAAAGACCCTACCCACCCTAAAAACTTCAGATCTACAGTATATGCCTTTTTAATACGGACCTAAAAATGTATGCAAAAATTCTGGCCAACAGATTAGCTGTAGTTACTCCATCCCTTATCAAACCAGATCAAGTGGGTTTTGTGCTGGGTCGTCAGGCCCCAGATGGTATGAGCCGTATGTTTAACCTGTTGAAGCTTTTGGAGAACCTCAGTGAACCCTTGATATTCCTAACTTTAGATGCCGAAAAGGCATTTGGCAGGGTTCACTGGGGCTTTTTACATTACAGCGATTAGGGTGAATCCCCTGATTTCCGGTATAAAGATAAATAAAGACACACATAAAATCTGACTTTTTGCAGATGGTGTCATCCTAACTTTGACAAATCCTTTATACTCTCTACAAGAAGTCCAAAAGTAACTCCATAAATTTAGTATGGTATTGTATTATAAACGTAATATTACTAAATCCTCTGCCCTACCCATCTGTGTGGACACCAAAGTGCTCTCTATACTAAAATCATGGCACAAATACATATGGGAAAAAAAAATCCTTGACATATTTGGGTATTTCCCTCACATATCCCCCTTCTAAAATATATGATACTAACTTTGGCCCCCTTCTGGAAGCAAGTAAAAAAGAAATGAACTCTATAATGACTTTAGAACTGTGCAGGATAGGGAGAATAGCGGCATTTAAAATGCTTGTATTGCCTAAGATACTATGCTTTTTTAGGACCGTCCCTATCCCACTACCTACCTTCGTGACGATGAGATTTACCTTAGGAAATTTATATGGAAAGGAGGTAGACCTAGAATTCCATTTAATACACTAATTAAACCTAAATCAGTAGGCGGAGTTGGCCTATCAGTCCTGAAACACTATCACACTGCCACCATTCTTGACCAATTAAGGTTTATTCCTAGCACTGATAAAATATGGGTTTCCTTAAAACAGTCTTTTCTTATCTACAGAGATCTCCCATCCCTATTGATAGCTAACACCACTGGACATCGTCTTACACTTCCTGAGTTCCCCTCCACACAAGCTTCAATAGAAGCCTGGCAAACACTATTAGCTACGCGCCCTCAATCATCACCTAATCTTAAGGTCCCCTTATCTCTTAAGGCCTATGAACACCTCATCCCCTCACTCAATGTGACCGAGTGGATTGACTTAGGTTATTACAATGTAGAGATTGGTACAGGTACATTTTTCGCATATGCAAATTTACTATTTTCAATCCAAAATCCCTAATAAATATGTAATGATGGACTCCTCAGTGTGGAATTACCTTAATGCTAAACAGGCCATTAAGGGAGGAATCTCATGGTTCTACAACTTTCTAAAAATACCCAGAAACTACCAGCCTTCACCCACTGGGAAAAATAGCTAGGGTCCTCATTTTCCTTAGAAGTATGGACATTACCCATAATTTTACTACCACTCATTGTATGGATCACTGGGACAACCTTCTCAAAATCTTACATAGAGGGTACTTTACACCATATAAACTGGCAAATATATACCCTGATTACTCCCCCCTTTGTTGGCGGCATTGCGGGGCTTTCGGCAATCTTCTACATATTCTATGGACATGTCCCTACCTCCGCAGTTTTTGGAAAAGCTGTCTTTGTGATGATTTTGAAACTTACGGGAATCTTGACAAAACCCTCCTCTGGCCTGGCTTTACTCAATCTTCACATATCTAAATTCCCATTACAATACCGTACTATAGTTATCCATATACTGATAGCCTCCAGACTAGTGATCACAAAAAAATTGAAAACGAACCTAGCCCCTGAAATCTCGGAAGTTATCCATATAGTGAATGTGCACTGCCTATGTGAAAGAGCGATAGCTTGCAATAATAATTCTCTAACCCCATTTAACTATAAATGGTCAACATGGATTTGTACTTACCTGAAAGACAAGTCATTATAAGGTTTCTCTTTATAACAGTCCAATTCTACTTCCTCTTAGACAATACAATAGTAAGTTGGTGTATACTTCTTGCTCTGTCTTAATTTAGTTTTAATTTAAGCCCTTACCCCCTGTTAACCCCCACCCCCTGCCCCCCAGTACATTTGATCCTATTTTTGCTTACTCCAATAGTGAGTTATCTTGATCGGCTTTTGTGTAACCCAATCAGGACAAACTCTGAAATTTCAACATTATTATATGTTTTGACAAGTTATCACTTATAAATAGGGATGGGCTGTCTGTTCGAGTCGAACATGAGTTCGACTTGAACATTGGCTGTTCGCCTGTTCGCCAAATAGCGAACAATTTGGGGTGTTTCCGGCAAATTCGAAAGCCGCAGAACACTGGGAGAAATCAAAAGTGCTAATTTTAAAGGCTAATATGCAAGTTATTGTCATAAAAAGTGTTTGGGGTCCTGCCCCAGGGGACATGTATCAATGCAAAAAAAAGTTTTTTAAAACTGAATTTTTTTCGGGAGCAGTGATTTTAAAGCGGTTCTGTACCCATTTCATTTAGTAGATCTCTTTGCCTTCCAAATCAGGCAAAGAGTACTAAATGAAATGTGTTTTTTTTTTTTTTTTTTACTTACCTTGTAATCGAGGACTTCCTGTCTTCTTTCTCTTCGGGGGTGGGCGGGGTCTTGCGGGGATCCTCGTCACGCCGCACTGTCTCCTGGGATCTGGTATC
Source organism: Lithobates sylvaticus (assembly GCA_028564925.1). Taxonomy (NCBI): domain Eukaryota; kingdom Metazoa; phylum Chordata; class Amphibia; order Anura; family Ranidae; genus Lithobates; species Lithobates sylvaticus. The sequence continues at coordinate 241,441,956 of CM053026.1, forward strand.
ATTGATCCCAGGAGTCAGTGCGGGCATCTTCCGAAATCTCGCGAGATTTCGGCCACATCTTCCGAAATCTCGCGAGATTTCGGCCACATCTTCCGAAATCTTGTGAGATGTCGGCAGATGTGCCGTTACTGCGCACGCGTGAGTAACGGCGGTGCATGCTGGGCCATCTAAAGTGCCTGTGGGGTTTCACATGCCCACAGGCAAGATGGACCCCAGCAGACAAGAAGAACACAAGAAGAAGATGAAGATGAAAACTGGCGGCGATCGAGATGGAAGATGGAACAGGTAAGTCCCCCAATTGAGCTATATGCCCTTGGCATATAGCCCAAAAAACAAAAAAAACAAAAACGAGTGCAGAACCGCTTTAATAATGCTTAAAGTGAAAAAAATAAAAGTGTAATATTCCTTTAAATTTTGTACCTGGGGGGGTGTCTATAGTATGCCTGTAAAGTGTAGCATGTTTGCCGTGTTTAGAAAAGTCCCTGCACAAAATGTAATTTCTAAAGGAAAAAAAAAGTAATTTAAAAGTACTCGCAGCTATAATGAATTGACGGGTCTTGGCAATACAGATGAAAGTCATTGAAAAAAAAAACGGCATGGGGATTCCTCCCAGTCCATTACCAGGCCCTTTGGGTCTGGTATGAATATTAAGGGGACCCCCGAACCAACATTTAGAAAAAAAATTGTGTGGGGGTCCCCCCAAATTCCATTACCAGGCCCTTCAGGTCTGGTATGGATATTAAGGGGAACCCCGAACCAATTGTTTTTAAAAAAATGGCGTACCAGACCCTTTATCTGAGCACGCAACCTGGCAGGCTGCAGGAAAAGAAGGGGGACGAGAGAGCACCAGGTACAAAATATAAAGAAATATTACACTTTTATTGTTTCACTTTAAGCATTATTAAAATCACTGCTCCCGAAAAAAAAAAGTTTTAAAAACGTTTTTTTGCATTGATACATGTCCCCTGGGGCAGGACCCCAAACACTTTTTATGACAATAACTTGCATATTAGCCTTTAAAATTAGCACTTTAGATTTTTCACGTTTGAGTCCCATAGACTTTAACGGTGTTTGTTTGTTCGAAAAAAATGTTGGCCTGTTCGCATGTTCTGGATGCGAACCGAACAGGGGGGTGTTCGGCTCATCCCTACTTATAAACTTGTCAAACTGACTGGTTTAACATTAAGAGATAATCTTTTATGTTTCCTGGATACTATATTACAACAGATAACTTAACAATATGGTAATATGTCAATAACTCCTTGAATTTGCAAACCTAATGTTACACATATCTTCTTGAAGCTTGTGACCAATATTGTCTATTTGTTTATTATGCAAACTCTATAATAAAAAAATATTGAAACATTGAAACTGTTTAATTTTATTCTATGTAAATGTAATTTTTGCTGCAGCAATTATACAGCAAGAATGAGAAAATGCATGGAGTCCTTAATGAATTGCATACCAGACAAAAAAAAAAGTGAGAAGTCTCCCCGAAAATCCATACCAGACCACTAATGTGGACATGCAGCCTGTTTGGCCAGGAAATTTGGAGATGAGGGTGTGCCCCCCCTCCTGAATACTACCAGGCCACATGCCTTTAACATGGGGAGTGTTTTGCCAGGGGGGACCACTTATCCCCATGTTGATAAGGACTAGAGCCTCTTTGCCACAACCCTTGCCCAGTGGTTGTGGGGGTCTGTGGGCAGGGGCTTATAAAATCTGGAAGCCCCCTTTCGGGGAATAATGGGGCACCCAGATATTGCCCCTTTATGTGAATGAGTATAGGGTGAATAGTACCCCTACTCATTCACACAAAAAGACACCCAAAGGTTTTACAAGTATTTTATTTAAAAAAAATGACCTTGTATATTCATCATCAATCACATCATCCAGCCAGGCAGATCCATATCCATCATGATGATGCCCAATGGCTGATGACCTGCTGAAAGAAAAAAACGCCACTGCCAAGATATGTACCATTTATTTACTTGTCACCCACCATATGGAAAGTCCAGTGAATGACAGCTGTTTTATACAAGTGGGAAGGGTCTCCTGGTGACATCATTGATCCTAAATTGTCACCAGGGATTCCCGTACATGTAAGTGAATAAGGCAGATGACGTCATTGGTTTCTGAGGACTCGTTGGTGCCTGCAGCCTCCTGTGTTTTTAGCATTGACAGTTGCATAGCCGTCATGTATAACAGAGGTAGTAATACCAAACCAAACATTGAGCTCATCCCTATTCAGGTGTATAGGGAGTATTCAGTTCTGGTATGGAATTCTCTCTTGCCCAGTCATATAATGCTCTCTTGGGAGACTGCAGGGGTTAAAAGGGATTAAAAACATTTGTCGGTCTTCCCTCCCCTGATGTGGACAAATCCTTATCTTGCTCCACCTACTGATGAGGTCCCTAAATGTTTGTACTTGCAATCAGCTTGAGTAGACCACACTTATATCCTCTCATATGTTTCAAATCACATTCCCCAGACTCATATTCATTCCAGACACAATTAATTATTTTAGAGACAAGTATAATAAATGTAATCTTTTTGAAGTCACTATTGTTTGCTATTGATGAAGCCTGTGGGGCTCCACCTGGTGGTCATAGATTCCAGTCACTTAGGAAACTACATAAGCATAGAGAGGTGATCAGTCTAGCAACCCAGCATCTCTGTGCTGCCTCTGATCTACTGCAGCTACCAACACTCAAAAAATAAAAGGGCATGTCTTATGAGGTTCCCTATCTTCAAATCTCTGAAGCTTGAGGGATAATAACATCACTCACCATTCCGTGAGGACACCCTTGCGTACCTCCCCTACCCCTAGACTCCATTTGGTGTCTGAGGGCTGGGATATCTGAACCTGTATGGTTCAGATACCTATTGTATGTTCTACAAGGGACTCGGAGGGCTTCTCCTCCTCCGAACCCCTCTTTCCTTTTTATGGAGATCTTTTCTCTTCTATTCTGTCTCCCCCCCCTCCTCCCTCTCAAATGTTTACACTCGAGTTGATGTGCCTAATGCTATTTTTTTTTATAGGAATGATCAGACAAAATGAAATCTTGCACGGCCAACCCTATACTACACGGTGTGAGGCTTCCCTCGTTGATGTCCTGACCTTCAATCTCCACTGGGTAAGTGTGGGCTACCACAGATGCATCGATCTCCCCCTGTTCCATGGCTGATAGTCCTGCGACTAGGCTTCAGGTGGCCTCCCACAATGTCCAAGGCCTAAATTCCCCAACCAAACGGAGGAAAGTTCTAGATTATTACAAATCCCTTAAATTAGACATCCTCCTGTTACAAGAAACGCATTTCCCCTCCCGGTATAGCCCTAAATTCCTCCACTCACACTTCTCTCAATTTTATTTAGCAAGCGCAGGTAATAAAACTAAAGGAGTCGCAATAGTGTTCGCCAAGACCTGCAAATTTACCAAAATCTCGGACCTGGTGGACCCCGACGGAAGGTTTCTTCTGGTGAAGGGCATGGTTGGGGAACACCTCTACTCCCTGGTCTCCTACTATGCTCCGAACAAAGGGCAAGCCAAATTCTTTGAATCCCTGTTACACACCATTACCCCTCATTTAGAAGGCACGGTCATCGTTGGAGGTGACTCCAATGTGGCCTTCGATCAGAGCCTAGACAAGTCCAATCCCCTAAAATCTCGTCTAACGCGTCCTACTAAAGAAAGTCTTAGAATAGCTAAATTGCTACACACATATAGCCTAGCTGATGTATGGAGGGAACTCAACCCCTCAAAAAGGGACTTCACCCACTTCTCCCCACCTCACCAGTCTTACGCAAGGATTGACCATATCCTAACCCCTGCCTCTCTCATACCTCATATCTCTAAAGCATACATCAAAGACACAGTTGTTTCCGATCATTCCCTGGTAATAGTGAAAATCCTCGCGAAGACCATAGGAGGCCCCATCAGACATTGGAGACTTAATGAGTCTTTGCTTTCAGATCCTACAACGGTTTTAGAAATTGAAAAGGCCTTACAGGAATACTTTTCTCTCAATACATCGGATGATATTTCTCCAGAAACACTCTGGGCAGCGCACAAAGCTTTCATTAGGGGCAAGATCATCCAGGTCGCCTCACGCATCAAACGTGAAAGACTGGCAGAAGTATCTAAGCTAGACAAGGAATATTCCTCCCTTAAGGCTTTACACAAAAGAGATCCCACCAAAGTCCCTACAGCCCTTCTTGACAAGACCAGATTGGAACTCAACCTAGCCCTGACCACCAAAGCAGAAAAATCTATACGCTGGTCTGGACATAAATTCTACACTCAGGCAAACAAAATAGGCCCTCTTTTAGCCTCTAGACTTTCTCCTAGGATCAGACTCCACACGTTGCCCAAACTCAGAATTTCGGGACAACCACCCACGACGAATCCTACAAAGGTCCTTGATGCTTTTCAGGGTTTTTACTCCTCACTTTATAGCAGTCCAACTACTCCCACCGATAAACTCATCCCTCAATTCTTGGAGGGTCTTCCAATACCTTCTCTATCCGTTATCCATAAACAAAAGATGGAAACACCCGTAACGGTGGAAGAGGTATTGGGGGTCATTAAGGATCTCAATAAGGGTTCAGCCCCTGGTCCTGATGGTTTATCAATACCATATTATAAAGCATTCTCGAATACCCTGGCACCACACTTAACACGCTTCTGCAACTTTAAGACCAATGGTGACCCCCTAGATCCCCATCTCAATATGGCTTTCATCACTGTCTTACCCAAACCTGACAAAAATTTGGAAGATGTAAGTAATTACGGACCAATTTCACTCCTTAACAATGATATAAAAATTCTAACCAAAATAATGGCCAATAGGTTGGCTTCCTTCATTGGACAGTACGTCCAAAAAGATCAAGTCGGGTTCATACCCGGAAGGCAGGGACCTGACCAAATCAGACGGGCAATTGATATCATCTCGATCCTACAATCTAACTGGGAGGGGGGTCCTAAACAATCAGGCTTTCTCCTATCCCTGGACATTCAGAAGGCCTTTGATACGGTCTCCTGGCAATACATCTTTCACCTTTTTGAACATTGGGGCTTTGGGACTCGCTTCCTTGGTCTTCTCCATGCGCTTTATTCCCAACCGAAGGCCCTTCTTCGCCTCCAAGGCTATTGCTCACAACCCATATCCATTGCAAGGGGCACCAGACAAGGGTGCCCTTTATCCCCCCTCATCTTTGCTATTGTCATCGAAACCCTTGCGATCGCCATACGCCATAATCCTGATATTAAAGGAGTAACGTGTGGTGACCGAATGCATAAATGCGGACTCTTTGCCGATGATATCTTACTATTCCTAACTTCCCCCATCACTACACTCCCCAACCTCTACCGAGTACTAGAAGATTTTGCCAAAATCTCGGGGCTCCGAGTCAATTTTTCCAAATCTTTTGCCCTAAACATATCCCTGCCTCCCCACATTGTTGCCTCCCTTCAACAATCTTTTCCATTTATATGGAGTGACACATCCATTAGTTATCTAGGCATTTCCTTGACGGCTAAGTCTGAAGCCCTTTACGCACATAATTACCCCAAACTCTTTAAAAAACTGGAGGCTGATCTTATATTATGGTCCAAACATGAATTATCCTGGCTTGGCCGGATCAATTCCGTAAAAATGACCCTTCTCCCCAAAATACTTTACTTTTTCCGTGCGCTTCCTATCCCTGTCAGAAAAGACCACCTATGTTCACTCCAAAGTAACATCCTGAAATTCATATGGGGTAAAAAGGGCTACCGCATCCCACAAAACACACTCTTCCTTCACAGACGCAGGGGTGGATTAGGCCTTCCTAACTTACATAAATACTATTTAGCGGCTCGAATAGCCCAGCTTTCCACAATATATTCCAGATGTGATAAGCCAGATTGGATAGCTATAGAACGTCAGGCTACCCCCGCCTTCACTTTGGATTTCTTACTATGGTGCCCCCCTAAAACTAGGCCCCCCATTCTCTCGCCCACTCTGTCCCACTCATGTTCTCTATGGGACACCCTTCGCCATCTACCGACATTGGTTTCAGCGGGTCGCCGTCTAGCTCACCTCTTTCGTAACCCCGACTTCCCTCCTGGCCTAGACATCTCAGCCTTTAAATGGTGGCTTGATAAGGGGCTATACCGGATAGGGCACTTTTTTACTTCCAAGGGACCACTAACCCTTCATTACTGCACCAAAAATCTTGATCTTCCTGACCATGAAAGATTTCGCTTCCACCAAATCTCCCATTTTCTTCACTCGATATGGAAGGAAAAACCCCTTCCTCCCAAATTTACCGGATACGAGTTGTGGTGCGGACAAGCTATGGAACAGAGGGGAGGCATCTCGGTTATATACTCAGCCCTCACATGCCCAACGGAGAAGTCCTCCTACATGACAGCTTGGGAGGCGGACTTCAAACTCAACCACAGTCTGGAGACCTGGCAATCGGCCCTTTCCAAATCATTTCAGGGAATTCAAAATACATCCCTCATGGAGGCCAGTGTTAAACTACTAACCAGATGGTATCTCACCCCTACCAAACTGGCTTCTATCTACCCGACTGCGAACCCGTTGTGCTTCAGGGGATGCCAGCTTGTAGGATCCATGGCCCACATTTGGTGGGAATGTCCCAAAATCCGCTCCTTTTGGAGAAAAATCTTCATCATGATTTACAAAGTTACAGATTGCCAGGTACCCAGATCCCCAGAGGTTGCTTTACTTAATTCTCAAATCCCTAACCTACCCAAAACAGCTCAGAGATTAATCCACTTCATGTTCTTAGGCACTAAAATCTCAATTGCTGCTGCGTGGAAAAAACCTATGCCATCATTTAATGCGGTCAAGAGGAAGATATCTTGGATCATGTCCCAGGAAAAACTTTCCAGTATCTTGTCGGACACCTCAGATAGATTCCAAAGGGTCTGGGAGCCTTGGGCCCGATATATTGGAGTTTCCCTCATACCGGGAGTCTGAGTTCAATCTCTCGATTGACCACATATCATAAATTATTCCTGTTCATTCACCACCAGGCACATCTTTAATCTCCCCACCACTCTTCCATACCCTTCTGTAGCTCTTCTCCCTTCCCCTCTTCTCTGTTTCCTTTTTCCTTTCCTTTCTCTCTTCTATTTATCTATTTTATTGCATAGGATGCATACAGGTGATTGTTTTTTAGTCAACATCTACTAAATGTAAACTTAGCTCCTACGTAGAGAGCCTTTATCCTCTTAAATCTTAGTTTTAGCCAGTCCGGGCTCTGTTGGGGGGTTGTAGGGGTCTTCCTTCTCTCCTGACACAGTTAGATCCCGTTAGGGGTGTCAGGGGGGTGGAGGCCGCTCTTCCCCTGTTACCGTCCCACCAGTTTGTTTTTGGATTGTTACTCAGGAATTCTGTATCTGTTAATGGCTCACATAGAGACCACTACACTAAGGGTCTCAGATAAGTTTTTACTTTTGATTGCTGTATTTGTAGACCTTGTAATGCATCTCTAACTGTAGGAGACCCTCCCTCCTGCAATATGTACAATGTTCAATTTGCATGTTTGTCTATAACTTTACATAATAAAAACAGATTGAAAGTTAATAACATCACTCACCGGATTGCCATAAATTACCACCTTGAAGATCTGGACAACCAGGAATGCAAGAATAACACAAGCATCATGGGACTCCCTAAAATTCTTCAACCTGATCAGCTGCAGTCTGTGGTCCAATCGACATTTAACCAATTTCTTGATCACTTAGCTAAATTTACAATTGATTTTGATCAAATTCACCACGCCCTTTGACTGAGAGGCACCCAAGAGGCCTTCCCCTCCTAAAAACATTATTTGGTTTTGGTTATTGGGTGCAGGCACCATCAAGTCTTTAACAATCAAGGATGTCATCAGCTCCATTCATCTATTTTGCGAGGGATCCCTGGGCAAAAAAACAACAACAAAAAAACAACATTTACTCCTCCTCTTCCAATAATTTATACCAGGCCCTTTAGGTCTGTTATGAGTTTTAAGGGGGACTATACACACACAAAAAAAAACATGACATGGGGTTCCCCTAAAGATCCATACCAGGCCCTTAATCCAAGCATGCTACCTGGCTGGAAAGAATGGGAACCAGCATGCTTCCCCCTTTTAAACCATACCAGGCCACATGCCGTTAACATGGGGGATACTTTGTCAATACCATAGCTACATTTTGGGCAAATTGGTAAAGAGTTTTCAATTGTCAATTCTCCCAAGAACAATGGAAATCAATATGCACCTTAACACACAAAATCTCTACCAGCTAAAATGCAAGACGTTTTTAAATAGATTGTACTTGACACCTAATAAATTGCAATATCCACAGGTACCTAATATGTACTGGCGATTAGAGGCGTAGCTAGAACCTTTAGGGTAAGAAATCATGAAGGGACCCTGGACCCTGGCAGGGGCCCTTTCCTCTGAGCCTGGGGCCCTCAATCTCCATCTCTGCAGCCTCAGCTGCACAGAATGAATGGACAGGATAGATCTGTACAGAGCTTCCCATTTATTTACAAACTGCAGCATAGAAAACATAGTTTACTATGTTTTAGCTATGAATGAACACAAGTACCGATCACTCAATGTGTCCATTCAGAAAAGGAAGGGACCAGAGGGGGGCACTGTGAAAGGAGGGGGGCAGTGTAACAAAAAAAAGGGTGGTATGATGGGGGGGGGGCAGTGTGATAAGAGGGGGGCAGTATGATAAGAGGGGGCATTGTGACAGGGCAGTGTGACAGGAGAAGGGTACCTGGGAAGTGTGACAGGAGGGGTGACAGTGTGAAAGGAGGAGGGCAGTGTGAAAGGAGGGAGCAATGTAACAATAGGGGGGCAGTGTGACAAGAGGGGGCATTATGATGGTGGACAATGTGATAGGATGGGGGCAGTATGACAGAGGGGGCAGTGAGACAGGGGGTATTGTGACAATGGGGCAGTATGATAAGGGCAAAGTATGAAGGGGCAGTGCGACAGGAGGGGGCAGTATGACAGGGGGGCAGTGTGACAGATGGGGGGCAGTGTGACGGGGCAGTATGATGGGGAAGTGAATTAAGAGGGGTTAGTGTGACAGGTGGGGGGCAGTGTGACAGATGGGGGAGGCAGTGTGATTTGAGGGGGCAGTGTGACAGGTGGGGAGGAGTGTGATAAGAGGGGGGCAGTGTGACAGGTGGGGGGCATTGTTACAGTATGCCACATGGTATACTCACTCAGGTGCTGGCCACTGCTATGGTAGAGAATATATTTTCTTCTATGCTGCCAGGTGGGAGTGGCCTTAGAGAAGCACTTCTCCTACCTTACCTGGCAGGAGAAGCCTAGAGGCAAGAAGTGGAAGCCTGAGCTAAGGAGTGAAGCTAAGGGCAGAGCCAGTGGTCCTAGCAACTGCCGACTGCCAGAAACACCTAGCACCAGGCAGGATAGGAGGGGCCGCTGGAGCGGCATTTAGCGGAACCAATCCTCTGCATTTTGCTCCTGCAGCCACTGAATGCCTGCTCCTCCTCTCCCTCCAACAGGCATTCAGCAGCTGCAGGTCCTTGTACCTGCCTGAATGTAATACCAATTGTAGTGTCTGAATTGTACTTTAATTTATGTCTTATAAATAAAGTTATTTAAAAAAAATACTTTAAAAAAAGCCAGCCAACCACCAATAATTTTGATGGTTGTCTTTACCTGCTTGGCCATCGGCTGAAAAAATCCATCAGGCTTTATTCGGCTATATGTCAACATTATAACACATCCTTTAATGTAAACACTATAAACATAAATTTTTAAAGAGAATATTTTTCTTCCTTCTTGGCAACAAAAATGCTTAATTAACCTTTAGAGAGTAATTTGTATTCAAACCACGCATGTACATCAGCCAGTGATCGTTCTCAGTGTAACACAATTATGATATACTAAATCTTCCTTAACAGCCAATCAAGATTCTCTAAATAATATAATTTGGAAAATTAAGTTAACTGCTTTGTAGCAATCAGCATTCTCAATGAAAACGTATCATAATCTAGCAAATTAAATTAAATTTTCTCAAAATGTAAATCAATATTCTTTACTTTTAAAAATCTTTTTTTATTCTATTAAACATTACCCACAAAATATTTTTTTTTTTGTTATCAAAAAGGAGGCTAATCATTATGTCTTAGTAACCTTCTAGACTTATAGGAAGTGTTGATCAATCAGACTGTATTTTGTCAACCGATTATAAAGTATATGATTATGTACAGACTATTCTACAGAACAATTTTATAGTGATCAAAATCGTTTTAATCATCATTGATTATGATTATGATCATTGATTTTTTTTTACCATCATTGATTATGGAGAGAACCTGGGGAAAAAGAACAAGCGAAGGGTTGATTACATTTGTATTTTTATTAAATAGATATTCAGTACCCACTGTTGCCCAAAAGGCCTATTTTGCAGCTAGAGTTTGCCAATTAATAAAGCCTTTCTGATATGTAAACCTTAACTTGATTACACTTAGTTTGCTAAAGGCTGTGTATAATAATCAATTGTCATTTTTTTATGAAGTACGTTTTCAACTTTTTTTTTATCCTTTGTTGCAATTCAGTATCTCATGCATCCTCTTTACAGTCACATCCTTCGTATGTGCACTCGTGTCTCCATGCAGTGGGCTATGTCTGAGTAATGTAACTTTTGGCTACTATAAGAGGCCTATGTGATAGAGCAGGAGCACAAATGAGAAAGAGGGATAAGCATTGTTGTCTTATAACAGGGAGTGCTTGACTTTTATGACAGATGTACCATGTATTATTTTAATAAAAGCTACAGATTTACAATTATTAATTATTGAAAATAACAATTAAAATATATTAAAGTGCTAAAAAGTGTATGACATTTTAGAGATTCAGTTTGCACATACTTTAAAAAAGACCTAAAGCTGTAGCCAAAAAAGGCAATCAGAGGGCACAGGACTAGTCACTTGATTACCTGTTTTCTCTCTGTTGGGTTCTGCACAGTATCCCTTTGTTGAGGTGGCCATCTTGGAAGAGAAGCAAGGCTTTGCTTCCTCATGCTTATAACTGGTAGAATTTTTAATTGGTGGGGACTTATTGAAACTTAAATGAGATTGTAGTGACTGGGTTTATATACTGTGTACAAGTGTACCTCTGCACTGCCCAAGTGTAAATAAAATGAAACAATTACTGCGATGCTCAACATGAGTGGTCTACTGGCTAGAAAAATGGTGAAAAACAATAATATACTAGTGCTGATAGATGAGCTGCTGCATCCACCCAATTGTGTTCCCGCAATATGTTAACAGTATAACAATATGAAAAATAGTGTTCCACAGGCTCTTGAAGTGTATCACAAAATTCAGTGCTATATAAATCTTCCAGTAAAGTCAAATAAATCATATATACAATTATACACATATACAGTGCTTCACATAGTGTGATCCAGGTTGCAGAAAAATATAAAATAATGAAATAAAAAAATAGTTTGTTCTCCAATGTTAATGTGCCAAATATAGTAAAATTATCCCAAAAAAGTGCTGTTTTCATGCATATATACAGTTAAATCAGTGGGCTTTCACCTCCTCTTGTCACCACTATGCTCCCAGAACTCTCACCTTAAAAGGAAATAATATAAGCCTAATGGTTGTAGTGTTGCAGTGATGTTACATCAATCTTGGCTTGTTCCATAGTATCCAGGTGATCCTTTGGTGATGGTCCCTTTGCGACTCCTACTCCCACGCTTAATCCTAATGTTAGGGTAAAAGAAAGTGATCCTCCATGGTGGAGTATTTTAAAACCATGAATTTTTTTTAAAATAGTACATACAAGCGGATTTTCCATCGGAAAAAACTTGGATGTTTTTTCCGACGGAATTCCGCTCAAGCTTGGCTTGCATACACACGGTCACACAAAAGTTCTCTGAACTTTCGACCGTCAAGAACTATGTGACGTACAACACTAAGACGTTCAATGTTTCTGAGCATGCGTCAAATTGTTTCCGAGCATGCGTGATTTTTTTGCGCGGCCGAATTGCATTCAGACGCATTTTTGGATAGGAACTTTTCCCGACTGAAAAATAGAGAACATGCTCTCAATATTTTGCTGGCTGGAATTCCGCCAGCAAAAGACCGATGGAGCATACACACGGTCACATTTTCGGACAAAACCTTGCATCAGAGTTTTGCTGGCGGCATTTCCGATCGTGTGCATTACATATAAAAATACTTTGCACTGTGTAAATCCAGTCACTTGCCGGTCTGGGATGCAAGAGACTGGCAAGTGACTGGATTTACACAATACAAAGTGTTTTTTATATGTGCTGTAAGAGTTACCATTTTAATAAAATTCTTGGTTTTAAAATACTCTACCATGGGGGATCACTTTTTTTTTACCCTAACATGAGGATTGAGCGTGGGAGTAGGAGTCTTAAAACGACCATCACCAAGGGATCACCTGGTTACTATGGAACAAGCCAAGATTGGTTTAACATCACTGCAACACTACAACCATAATGCCTCGTACACACGAGCGGACTTTCCCGCGGGAATGTCGGCCGGACTGAAGTCCGCCGGACAATCCACCCGTGTGTGGGCACCGGTGGACTTTTTGGCGCCAAAAGTCCGGCGGACTAAGTTTTAAGTTTTGTTTTAAAATTGTCCGCTGGACTCGGCAGTCCGGCGGACAATCCCGCCGGAAAGTCCGATTGTGTGTACGAGGCATAAGGCTTATATTATTGCTTTTAAGGTGAGAGTTCTGGGAGCATAGTGGTGACACGAGGAGGTGAAAGCACATTGATTCAACTGTACATACGCAGGAAAACAGCACTTTATTGGCAAAATGTTGACTATATTTGGCACATCACCGTTGGAGAACAAACTATTATTTATTTCATTATTTTATATTTTTCTGCAATGGACCACACTATGTGAAGCATTGTATATGTGTATACTTGTATATATGATTTTTTTTAACTTTACTGGCAGATTTGTATACGTAGCACTGAATTATGTGATACACTTCAAGAACCTGCACAACAATATTTTTCACATTGTTATGGGTTTATATACTCATTTGGTCACCTGGCAAAAACTATTATTGTACTTTTCAATGTTTCAAGGGTTTTTAGTGTGTTGTCATTTTTTTTTTCAATATATTATCCATTTTTCATTGTCTTTTGAATACTAGTCTTTTGACTTTGCACAATATATTAACTGTACACTTTACTGTATTTCAACACATATTTTTGTGGATAGGGCCCCCAAAATTTAAATTTCACTTGGAAAAAGTGGAAAACAGGGGTAACTAAGTTGTTTGTTGTGTAGTGTTGCTGTACTACAGTATATTTGTTGTCTATCAAGACAAAGAGGTAGAAAAAGTATGATAATTATTAATGATGGTGATAGTTTATGGAAAAGGGCAAAATGGATATCCTATATTTTATGCCATGGAAATGAACATCTTATATACGCACAATGAAAGTATCCCATTAATGCCAGAGTTTATTTCTGCCGAATCATAAGTACATTGGTGTAACCATCATATGTAGATTGGTTTTAATAGCTACTTATGCATCATAAATTCAGTCTTTAAACCAACTTAAATCTTTCAATGCTCGTCACGCAGTTCTGTGGACATAATTGTCTTCCAGCACCAATTAGTTCTCAACCTTTTAAGCAAGATCGTTGACTTCCTCATTATTCTTCAGCAATTAATGCATAAAACAATTAGTCCCAAATGGATACTAATCTAAAATGTTAATAACCTTTTTCTTAACAAAATTGCTTTAGCTGCAAACATTTGGTTAAGACTGAATAGAAAATGCAATAATTTTTTAAAATACATTTTGTGTGTATGTCCACAAACCGTGTGTATATTAAGTCTATAAATTAAGCTAATATTCTAATTCTACTTTTCCCTCTGAAGTATTTTCTGCTGTTGCTCATTTTAGACAATATATCTTACTGTGCTCTCACAGCAACACTCTAATTTTCCTTTATGAAGATACTTACTCTAATTACTTTGGTTAATTAGATTTTTATCAGCCAACATGGTTAAAAGAATAAAATAAAAGCCCACAAGGGTATCTCTCTGGCCTTACCCTCCTCTGTTCAACATCACTAATGATGCCCTGTTAGATGACCCTTTTGTTTCTCACTGTGGGGTCTCATTTTGCTACCCTACTTGTTTAATCCACACACCCTTATACCTAAGTCCCTGCTGAGGACAGCAGGCAATTTAAACCTGAGTGCAGCAACTAATTAAATCAATATGAGATAATGAACAGCAATTAGAGGTCCGGCTAGGCACATCTTTTCTTGTAAATACTGTTGCTCTCCCAACGGGAAGCTCTTTTTTCTAATAATCTGTGTATATTTCATTTCCAGAAGCACTAATTCCCTAAAGAAGCAATTTGGAAAAGTGATTTGTTTATCTGTAAAACTGCCAAATAATTTACTTTAAATTGTCTGTGTTTTTTTGTTTTACTTTATCATTAAGCAAACTGAGACAGTGAATCCATTTTTCTATTTGTTTTACTTTTTTTTTTACTTATAATGCTGTGATTCTGTACAGGGAAAAATGTCCATGTTTTGTATTCAAGCACTTGTAGCATAATAAATAATTTGGCTCAATTTACTAAGCTATAGCACACGTGTTATCATACAGTATGCAATCAAATTATTATAGCATAGGGAAATTAAGTTCATGTGTTTACTGTTTTATTGACAAAGAAATGTTAGTTCTATATAGCCAATCGCGTGATTCACCTGAATTTAAATTGCTCATTTGAGCATGTGAGACATATAAAAGCTAATTTAATAAAGGAGTTGGGAATATTCACTCTAAATATCTTATCACATGAAAAGCAAATTGTTGCTGTTGTTTATTCTGCACATGATTGTGTTTTCAAAGTGAACAGGAATTTGCTTTCACATTGGACAACTGAAGTGAATATTCACTCAATTTTTTGAGGGAAAGTTATCAACTCCTTTAGTAAACCAGTCTCATAATTTTTTTTTTAAATCAGATAATTTTTATTAAAGTTATTGACAAATTAAGAGTACACACAACATAGAGTTAGTCTGTCTTGCATGGCAACGTTATAACAAGGCGAAAATAAGGAGCCAAATATTATCAAAGTGCAGCTCAGCACATGATGGGTAGTACAGTAATTGTTGAATTATGCCTAAACCACTTATGCAATAAACATGCGGTAGTAAACAGCCAAATAGCAATCATTGTAGATCACCATTCTTTTCATGGTAAGTAAGCACATCAAATCAGTCCATCATGATCAGATAGAAGTAAATATACATGTAGAATTTCTCAGATATTAAGAATATTTTTCATAGGCTATATATTTGTTTAATTCTGAGATCCAATCATTAATTAAAGGATATCAGACATTGGAGGAGGCTGGTGTCTCCACCCTATCTCAGTTCTACATTAAGGCCTGTTTCACATGGGCTTCAGCTTGTATAAGAGCAGTGCGAACAGCAAGCTTTGACAAAGCATTTGCAGAGCTTTCGGCAAACTTTTAAAGTGATGTAGCCGACAGTGGACTACAAGAATCTGCATTGCAGACTTAACTTTGCATCTTTACACAGTTACTGTGTCCCTCTAGTGTTGGGCGCGGGTAACTGACATCATTCCCCTGTGCCAAGTGTAGAGCATTGTAGGATTTGTAGTATCCTGAACGAACATTCTGGTGCTATAGAACTATTCCTGGACCACATTTCCCATTAGGCCACCTGCTATTCAAGAAGGGATTCTGTGACGGATTATGAAAAGGGCCAGCAGCCCGGCCTATGCTCTCTTCTTCACGGGTGCCATGCAGTGAACACATCCCTGCTGCTTCTGTGAGAGGACTGCGGCCTACCCCATGGTGGAAGCGGTGACTTCAACCCAGCCCAGGCAGATCCAATGATGTTCTTACTCATTGGACATCACCGCAGAGTCGCTGTTCTTCAGTTGGTGAGAGGGCTATTGCCCAGTAAATACACACCTTGCCCTATATACATTGCATACAAACACTATACACAGACATCTTACTCCTGAAATTACTTAGTAACTTGCATGTGAACTGTGTACAGACATCTTACCCCATTGGGATTATGTTAAACATTATTGCTAATCAGATTGAGTGGTTCTTATCTGCCTTCACTTCATCTGCATTATTCAAGATACAGTTTCTTGAGTTCTAACTGCCCGTGAAGACAATTTCAGGCCTTGCACTTTGGACATTGTTGTTACTGCTATTTAAAGCGGAAGTAAACCCATCAATTTGATAGTTTCAAAA
The DNA here is from genome assembly GCA_028564925.1 of Lithobates sylvaticus. Classification (NCBI taxonomy): domain Eukaryota; kingdom Metazoa; phylum Chordata; class Amphibia; order Anura; family Ranidae; genus Lithobates; species Lithobates sylvaticus. The sequence goes on from CM053026.1 coordinate 241,458,263, forward strand.
AACAGTTAACATTCCTGGAATTCCGGAAATGCTAGCTGTCACATTTGCTTGTGCTCTCAACCAAACTGTCAAACCATCCAATGTCTGGTTTCATAACGGATCACATGTGCAGCATCATGGCAGTTGCTGAACAGAGGCTGGCAGCTTCCTTAGTTGAAAATGATAGGAGGGTTTACTTCCACTTTAAAGGGACCAACCCCCCTATACTTTTGAAACCTGGTCTCTCATTAGGATTTAAGGTGAAATAGGCTGGCCTGGGATCCCCTATTAGTGGCATCATAAAATGACAGTAATTCCTAGTCCATTTCAGTATCATTTCTGCATTTGATTACTGTCTGTTTTATGTAACCCGTTATTCTGTAACTGAGATTTCCTACTATAATTCAATTCTTTCAAGGATCTTCTCACCTGAGCCTTGGCCGTTTAACCAGTTGATCTAAATCCTGTCATTTAACTCCCTTTCTGAACTAGTAAAATCAGAGAGTCACTTTTACACAGTGTGTTGGTGTGTCATTTAACTGTGTAACCAAAATGTCTGAACCCAGAGTATCAGGTGGGCTGAAAGGTTTGCAGGGTCATGATGGTGCAGATGAACAGGTAACTCTAAGCAACCCCCAAGGGGCAGTGCTACAATACCATTCAGCTCAAGTTTGTAAATGTTGAACACAGATCCTAATGGGAGTGCCAATTAAAGCAAGCTGCTAGCAGGCTTCAGCACTTCTTAAAGCTAGCAGTTATAGATTTATATTGGGAGCTTCTGATTTCTCTGGGTTTACCTTAAGGCCTAATTTGTTTTCAATTGACCCAGAGGTTTAAATAAGTGTGGAAGGGTAGTGTAAGGGGGGATAATAAAAAGAAGCAAATTAAAAAAAAAAAAAAACATTGTGATGCTTATTCCTGCTTTCCATGCCCAGTATATTAGGACTTGTTTGAATAGCAATGGCCAAAGTTTTAATTGCTATGATAAAAAAAGGGGCAATAATGGACACCATTGTCAAGTGCCTAAGTTGATGTTGAGCTGATTTATAATCTTTCACAATTATCTGGGTTGAAGGAGCAAAATACAAAGTCTGCATAAATGTAAGAAATTTAGGGCTGAATTTAATTTGAACAAAATTTGAAACAAGTAGATTCATGATACTGTATCAAATGCCTTGCATAAATCAAGTGACAGTAACATTCCCTTTCTCTGCCTGCTTCCATCCCAATTAGATCTTAGTAAAGAGATAAAGTCTGTGATTTGATCTGTCTCCTGACTGTTTGGGACAAATCCCACCTTCTTCCTGCTTCTTTCTTTGTTATATTTTTATCCTAAATAGAATGCATTAAGAAAAAAAACTTCTGCCTTTACAACCCCTTTAAGATGCCGGCTCCTGGACCTGAAGATGATTGAAGAATCGGCTCAAGTGAGTTCTGGATTTCTGCAAAGGTAAGTGTTCTAAAATAAAAGTCAGCAGCTACAGTATTTGTAGCTGCTGACTTTAAATTTTTTGGGTGGGAAACCTGAGAACCACTTTAAGTACTGTTTGGGGCTTTTCAGGGAAAGTCCTATGAGACTTCCTTATTTTAGGGATAGCAATGATATTAGAGTGGGGACTCATTTTCCTTGCCAAGAGAGTACCTGGTTTGGTCAGCTTGCAAGTAAAATGTTGTGGTCATCCTTGAAGGTTTTTCTCTGCTTTCATTGCGAGGCAGACATTCAATTACAATGTATCCTCTTTTATTTTACTCCACAAATCTAAATTGGGGTATTATTATGTTTTTTGATTAAAATTTGTTAATACAAAGAATTTTTTCATGATGATTGCTACTGCATGTTTTTTATATTTCAAACTAACTGAATCCTCCAACTGGTGACCTTATGATCAGCCAAATTTACTACCGGAGATGTTTGATTTGGTAATAAATAAATAATAGTTGAAGATGCTGTTCAATATCAAAACAAACAGAGGGATTAATTAAAAGTACCTCATTCAAATGCCATGTAAAAGTAGTGTGATGTTGCTGGATTTCTAACAGTAGCAGTAGTTGGGGAGTGGTCAAACCATGGAACCTCAAAAATCTTTGATGATGTAAATAAAGGTATATCAGATGTAATCAGTTTTACAATAAGTGGAGTGCACATTGAAATAGAAAATGTAGTCATGTTTAAGGACGAGCCCGGTGTTCGATTCGAACCCATGTTCGAATCGAGCACCGGGTGTTCGCTCGCTCGGCGAGCCCAGAACTATTGGGGCCGCTCGCATCAAATTCGTGTGATGCGAGCGGCCCCGCAATGCATTGTGGCCCGCGCAGTGCAATGCTGGCTGATGATTGGCCAAGCATGCACTGTGACCCCGCATGCTTGGCCAATCACAGCGCCGGCAGCGAGGAGAGCCATAATTGGCTACAGGCAGGATGCCTGTAGCCAATTATAGCTCAGGGGCTTTAGTACACGCCCCACGGTATAAGAGGCCGCCGCGCCGGCGGCCTCGCATATTATGTTTCAGACAGTGTCAGCGTGTCAGTGTGCTGCTGACTGCTGACAACAATATGTGCTTTATTTCTGGGGATATGTGTGTGCATGCTGTTAGAACAGCATTGCAGTATCACATCTGGGGGGTGTCTATAGGTGGCCTGTGAAGGGGGGCAGGTTTCCTGTGCTTAGAACTTTCCCTGCAAAAAAGTGTCATTTTTGCAGGAAGAAAGCTATTTAAATCACTCGCGGCTAATGAATTGATGGCTCCTGCAACACAGAGAGCTGTCATTCATTAATAAAAAACAAAAAAAAAAAAGCGTAGGGGTCCCCCCAAATTCAATAACCATGCCCTTCAGGTCTGGGATGGATATTAAGGGGAACCCCAGCCAAAAAAAAAAAAAAAATGGCGTAGGGTCCCCCTCAAAATCCATACCAGACCCTTGAGGTCTGGTATGGATTTTAAGGGGAACCCTAGCCAAAAAAAATGGCGTGGGGTCCCCCTCAAAATCCATACCAGACCCTTATCCGAGCATGCAACCTGGCAGGCTGCAGGAAAAGAGGGGGGGACGAGAGCGGCCCCCCCTCTCGCCTGAACCGTACCAGGCCACATGCCCTCAACATTGGGAGGATGCTTTGGGGGTCTAAGATCCCTAAAGCACCTTGTCCCCATGTTGATGAGGACAAGGGCCTCTTCCCCACAACCCTGGCCGGTGGTTGTGGGGGTCTGCGGGCGGGGGGCTTATCGGAATCTGGAAGCCCCCTTTAACAAGGGGACCCCCAGATCCCGGCCCCCCCCCCTGTGTGAAATGGTAAGGGGGTACAAAAGTACCCCTACCATTTCACCAAAAAAGTGGCAAAAATGGTAAAAATGACAGGAGACAGTCTTTGACAATTCCTTTATTAAAATCTTCTTTCTTCTTTCTTCATCCTTCGGTTTCTTCATCTTCTCCTTCCTTCATCTTCTTCCATCTTCTTCTTCCATTTTCTTCTTCCTCCGATCCGCTTCTTCTTGCGCTGGTCTTCTCGTCCTTCTCGCCCGGCATCTTCTTCCGTCGGCGTCGGCGTCGGTGTCTCTGTCTCTTCTTGGGCCGCTCCGTGCAATGGGAGGCTCCCGCTGTGTGAGGCTCCGCTCCGTCTGACAGGTCTTTTATAATGGAGGGCACCTGGTGACCCCGCCCCCTCTGACGCACAGGGACGTCATGGGGAATTCCATGATGGCTTTCCCCATGACGTCAGAGGGGGGCGGGGTCACCAGGTGCCCTCCGTTTTAAAAGACCTGTCAGATGGAGCGGAGCCTCACACAGCGGGAGCCTCCCATTGCGCGGAGCGGCCCAAGAAGACACCGACGCCGACGCCGACGGAAGAAGATGCCGGACGAGAAGGACGAGAAGACCAGCGCAAGAAGAAGCGGATCGGAGGAAGAAGAAAATGGAAGAAGAAGATGGAAGAAGATGAAGGAAGGAGAAGATGAAGAATCCGAAGGATGAAGAAAGAAGAAAGAAGATTTTAATAAAGGAATTGTCAAAGACTGTCTCCTGTCATTTTTACCATTTTTGCCACTTTTTTGGTGAAATGGTAGGGGTACTTTTGTACCCCCTTACCATTTTACACAGGGGGGGGCCGGGATCTGGGGGTCCCCTTGTTAAAGGGGGCTTCCAGATTCCGATAAGCCCCCCGCCCGCAGACCCCCACAACCACCGGCCAGGGTTGTGGGGAAGAGGCCCTTGTCCTCATCAACATGGGGACAAGGTGCTTTAGGGGTCTTAGACCCCCAAAGCATCCTCCCAATGTTGAGGGCATGTGACCTGGTACGGTTCAGGCGAGAGGGGGGGCCGCTCTCGTCCCCCCCTCTTTTCCTGCGGCCTGCCAGGTTGCGTGCTCGGATAAGGGTCTGGTATGGATTTTGAGGGGGACCCCACGCCATTTTTTTTGGCTAGGGTTCCCCTTAAAATCCATACCAGACCTCAAGGGTCTGGTATGGATTTTGAGGGGGACCCTACGCCATTTTTTTTTTTTTTTTTGGCTGGGATCCCCCTTAATATCCATCCCAGACCTGAAGGGCCTGGTTATTGAATTTGGGGGGACCCCTACGCTTTTTTTTTTTTCATTTTTTTTTTATTTTTTATCAATGACTTTTTTTTATGAATGAGTTTCAATGAATCACTGTTCTCTGTGTTACGGGAGCCGTGAATTAACATTAGCCGCGAGTGATTTTAAATAGCTTTTTTACTTTCAAAAATGACACTTTGCGCAGAGACAGTTCTAAACACGGGAAACATGCGCCCCTTTACAGGCATACTATAGACACCCCCCAGGTACGAAATTTAAAGGAATATTACACTTTTATTGTTTCAATTTAAGCATTATTAAAATCACTGCTCCTGAAAAAACGGCCGTTTTTAAAAAAAAATTTTGCATTGATACATGTCCCCTGGGGCAGGACCCAGGTCCCCAAACACTTTTTATGACATTAACATGCATATTAGCCTTTAAAATGAGCACTTTTAATTTCGAACGTTCGCATCCATTATAACTAATAGGGTTCTAAAGCTCGCACGGACTTTAGGTCCGTTCGCGGGTTCTGGTGCGAGCCGAACGGGGGGGTGTTCGGCTCATCCCTAGTCATGTTAAGTTCTCTCCAAACATCCACTAAATTGTGGTGATATAATAATCTGGCCAATCTGGTTCCAGCCTTACTGGAGCGTTTGAGCTGGGATTTACTAGGCTTCGTTTTACTGAGTATGGAAAGGGGCAAATTCACACTATATAAGGCTGCTTACATAGCGGCCGTGTGTAGTGTTGTTGGTGTGGACAGAGAGATAGCTTGAGTTAGATTAAGCAGGCAGGTTATTCAGTTAGTGGCAATGTATTTGATATATATATATAGTCAGTCTAGTATATATATATATATATATATATATATATATATATATATATATATATATATATATACTCTGCATTTAGCATAGACTTTATATTTTTATATTCACTGTTTACTCTATATTCAGTCAGTACAGGCAGTGTATTAATATATACTGTATATATATATATATATATGCATATACACATACTGCATTCAGTGTAGCCTATATCTACAGTACAGTATCTACAGTGCATTCGGTGGTGTACTGTTTCTAATACACTTCAGGCGCTGTATTTTATATATATATATATATATATATATATATATATATATATATATATATATATATATAGCTAGATATACATATACAGTGTAATATATATATATATATATATATATATATATATATATATATACACACTCTGCATTCAGTGTACCCTATATCTACAGTGCATTCGGTGGTGTACTGTTTCCAATACACTTCAGGCTGTGTATTAACATATATATATATATATATATATATATATATATATATATATAGATATACAGTCTAGTATATATATGTATATATATATATATATATATATTATATATATATATATATATATACTCTGAATTCAGTGTAGCCTACATATACAGTGCATTCGGTGGTGTATAGTTTCTTATACACTTCAGGCGGTGTACACAGTATATAATACTGTGTAGTGTGGTATTGCAAACCAAAAAAAAACATCATGTTACATAGTTAGTAAGGTTGAATAAAGACACCAGTCCATCCAGTTCAACCTGAGTGAGTGTAGGTGCTAGTCTACAATTATCCCTATTTATTTAAGGTACCCATATAGCGCCGTCAATTTACGCAGCGCTCCACACATACCTTGCACACTCACATCGGTCCCTACGCTCAAGGAGCCCACAATCCAAGGTCCCCAACTCACATTCATATACCAGGGCCAATTTTGGACAGAAGCCAATTAACCTACCAGCATGTCTTTGGAGTGTGGGAGGAAACGGGAGTACCCGGTGGAAACCCACGCAGGCACACGGAGAACATGCAAACTCCAGGCAGGTAGTGTCGTGGTTGGGATTTGAACCAGCGACCCTTTTTACTGCTAGGCGAGAGTGCTACCCACTACACCACTGTGTCCTGAAGGCCACCAAGGAGAGGCAGATGCTCACAGGCTACTAAAAGAGGGAAAGCAGCCTCTGTGTCTACAGTCAACAGTGGTGGTCATGGATCCTCTGCAGGTGGCTGTGGGCATGCTTGTCCTTTTTTTCTGCTTCTGGCCTTGTTATTGAGCCACAACATGCAGAGTTGGTGGAGTGGATAATGAAGCTGTCCTTATCCTCCTCATCTTCTGTCACCCAGGCTCAGAGTAGTTTGCCTTCAAACGCAGCTGCCAAAGCGGCCTATTCCACCGACTCCTTGTCCACAGTCACTCCTTCCATAGTCCCACCATCATGCACGGAGGAGTCTAAAGAATTATTCAACCACAGTGTCGATTATATGCTGCTGGAGGATGCACAGTGATTTGAAGGCTCCGATGTTGCTTCACAGGTTGAGTAAGGGAGTAACGTGAGTCTGGAGAGAAGGGGTGCCACAGAAGGACAAGAAACTGGCAGTCATGTTTCCCCAGCTGCAGCATACTGCCAAGTTTGCTCCAGTGATGGGGAGGGAGGGGATGATGAGGTCGCTGACTGTACTTGGGTGCCTGAGAGAAGAGAGGGGGAGGCACAACTCCAATGAGACGGAATGTCCTCTAGGGGGCAGCTTAAGGGCAGCCACCCTATTGCATCACACCGCAGAGCTCCGCAGGTGCAAGGTGCTGCTGACTCCCTGCTGACCTTTAAAAGTTCCTTGGTGTGGACCTTTTTCGACGTGTGTGCAGCAGATGGCACTGTTGCTGTTTGCAACCTATGTCTGAAGTGGACCAAGCGTGGCCAGAACAGCAGCCGCTTGGGCACCATATGCTTGACCAGACATATGACAACCTGTCATGTAGTCTGTTGGCAACAGCACTTGAAAGACCCACCCACATCATAGAAAAAGGTAGACTTCTCCTTGCTCCTCATCTGGGATCTCTAACCCTACTATACCTCCAGTCCTCTCAAAAACCTGCACTGAAAAGAAATGAAGGTATAGCAATAGGTGTCCCAAGTACTAGGAGCCAATCTGCTAGCAGTACACCACCAATTGATTTTAGCAGGCAAATTTTCCTACTCCAATTGCTGAACCATAAATATGAATTTGGTCCCAGCCATCCACATGCTCAGTGTCTAAATGCTAGCTTGGCCAAATTGCTAGCACTGCAACTGCTGCCTTTTCAGCTGGTAGACTCTGCCCCCCTTTCGTGAATTTGTGGAATGTGCTGTACCTCAGTGGCAAGTTCCAAAACGCCATTTATTTTCATGGAAGGCCATTCCAGCTCTCTACAGGCATGTGGAAGGCAATGTCTTGGCCTCTTTGGACAGGGAGGTCGGCAGTAAGGTTCATATTACCACTGACTCATGATCCAACAGGCATGGGCAGGGACATTACCTTTACTTCACGATGCACTGGGTAACTCTGCTGGCAGCTTGTTCCACCACCATGCCTCCAAAATGCTAGTGGTGATTCTGCCGAAGCTCTCTCCTCCACCCCCTCCTCTTCTTCTTCCTCTATGGCCTCTTCTGCAGATTTGTCCTCTGAACCAGCAGTGCTCTGTAAGCATTCAAGGGGCTATGCAAGCAGTCAGGCTAAAAGATGTCATGCGGTGCTTGAGTTGGTCTGCCTAGAGGACAGGAGCCACACTGGGGCAGAGATTCTGTCAGCTCTGCAGGGTCAGGCTCAGAGGTGGTTGACGCCACGCAAGCTTCAGCCAGGAATGGTTGTATGTGACAATGGCTCCAACCTTCTCTCCGCTTTAAGAAAGGGTCACTTGACCCATGTTCGGCACATGTCCTGAATTTGGTGGTGCAGCAGTCCTTGACCAGGTACCCAGGCTTACAAGATCTCCTGAGACCGGCCAAAAAAGTCTGTGGTGATTTCCACCAGTCATTCAATGCCAGTGCTCGGCTGGCTGACATTCAAAGGGAATGCAGCCTGCCCACAAACCGCCTCATTTGTAACATGCTCACCAGGTGGAACTCAATGTTGGCAATGCTGCAGCGGCTGGACACACAGCAGAGGGCCATTAATGAGTACCTGTGCGAGTATGGCACCAGGACAGGGTCAGGGGAGCTTGGCTTCTTTTTGCCACACTAGTGGCTACTGATGAAGGATGCATGCACTGTCCTGTCAACATTTGAGGAGGCCACAAGGATAGTGAGCAGCGACAATGCATGCATCAGTGACACTGTCCCTCTAGTCTTCCTGCTGGAGCACACGCTTCATGGAATCATGGAGAGGGCACTTGAGGCAGAACAGCGGGAGAAAAAGCAGGACTTCCTTTCCTCTCGAGGCCCCCTTTATCCAGACAGCATTCCTGCGGACCCGCCAAACACACAGGAAGAAGAGGTGGAGGAGGAGGATGAGGATTGTGTCAGCATGCATGTAGAGGATAACACTCAGCAGCAGTCTTCAAGGTATGGTTTTAGTCCCCAGAAACCCTAGGAGTTGGACGTGGCTGGGAGGAGGTAGTTTGCACAAATTTTTTGCCTGTTTGCATGTTCTGCTGCAAACCGAACCAGGGGGTGTTTGGTTCATCCCTACTCAGGATGCAAGTGAGGATGTATGATTCTATGGATTTGTAGTGAAGAGGCAGGTTGCAGCCAGGCAGGAGCTAAAAGAAAGAAGCAAGCAAGAAAGAGAAAGTTGTTAGAGCTTCTCCTTCTGAAAATGTAGAAAAGTAATATGTTTTACTATGATAAGTGAAAAGTAAATAAAATGGGAGCAGCCACCGATATTTTAATCCATTCTCCTGTATTGGTTGAAGCAAAGGCTTGAAGGCACTCTTTTTTTTGAAATATCAGCAAAGATTACAGTGGCATTAGTGCAGGGCCGGAGGTCTGGAGTATCCCTAACATTTTGCATCACTTGCTCCTTGACTCCATAGAGGTGTGTCTTAACTATGATATCTTACTATTGGCTTATGGATTTGTTATGGCCCTAGAAGTTCAATCAGGTACCATTATGTGTTCAGGTATATCTGGAATAAGGGTGGCCAGTAATTCTTTCACTGCTAAAACCGAAGAAAACCTCTGCACTTACCAAAACCATATATATATATATATATATATATATATATATATAAAAAATGTCACTGATGCATAAATATATATATATATATATATATATATATATATATATATAAACTGTATATAAACCGTATCACTAGGGTTGCCACCTGTATATACACATATATACATAAACACAAACACACACACACAAGGAAGAAGCAATTGACCAATTGGTCTTTTTTCTGCCTTCACTCTGTTTCTATGCAGTCATTTTCTGCTAAATTCCTTCCCACCTTATACCCAATTATGGCAGTAAAATTGTGCCTGATGGTTCAAAATAGGCAGTCCAGTAGAAAGGTTTACTTTGGTACAGGTGGGAATATTCCATAAAGGAGAATAGTTTGCTCTACTGTGGAAGGCATTGCTGCTGAAACAGTGTGGGTGTAAGGACAAACTGTGAGTGCATGTCTAGGTCTGTCTAGACAGGTATCCAAACCAGACTGACATCCCAGTGACAATGGGAGATTGTCAAGAGATTAAGAAAGCCAAGGTCAGGGCAGAAGGCATTATAGCAGGGTCAAGTCAAGCATGTGATCAAATCTAGGTAGTCCAGCAAGTTAGGGATAAAATGCAAGGCAGATAATAGGGAGTAGAGAGGAATGAAGAATGAAAACAAACTGGGAGACGAGTACAGGGACTGGAACACAGATAGTTGTGTGCTTTTGAAGGAGTATAGACCAATTAGGAGGTGTGCCCTTAGCCACATTCATGCAAATTCACAGTTAACCTGAACAAATAAATGCACTTGTGCCAGAACACAAGAAAGAGATCTGGAGTGCAAAGTGAAAAAGGCGGACAGTGGGAACCAGGGAGAAAATAAAGAACAAGCTATACAAAAAGATGGCAACCATCCTAATTGAAATTCCCTAATTGGAAATGCATATTACAAACAGACATACATTTCCCAGCACATTTACAAGCTAGCCTGCAAAAAAACAAAAAATAAATTGACCTTGTCTAACAATTCATGTTAAAAACAGAGGTTTAGTTGCACACATTTGCAAATATATGTGAAAAAAACAGTACCTATGCCAAGGTCCCTCTGTATATTGTAGTCCTAACTCTATATACAGTATATGCTCCAAGTTGAAGCATATATAGCAGTGGAAAAAATAAGGGCAGGTTTGCCTGGAGGGAGCCCACTCCTCCTTAAAAGGCACAGGGGCACATTGGACATCAAGCAAGAGCACAATGGCAACTGAAGGCACCCAATGAGTCCCCATGCCAAATCCAGTGAATAAGCTATACAAAAAGATAGCAAACCCCCCCATTTTATAACTAGCCTCTGCAGTAAGATGCACATGGAGGGGCAATGCACATCACAAGCAGACAAAAATAATCCATCACACTGACAAGCTAGCTTCCAAAAAACAGGGGCATGGCCGGTGCGCGGACATCATGGACATTTAACACACAGGCTCCTCTCATCCAGCGGGGTATAAAGGATCCGACGGCACATCTGAGGCTTGGTAAGCCACCCGATCCCTGCCGCTCTCTGCCCGTTCTGCCCCTAGCCCAGCAGCATATGCCTGAAGAGGAAGGGGGACAGACACCCATGGAAACTGGTGGATTTCATGTATCAGCTGGCCAAGCAGCGCCACCAAGATGGCACCATGGCCGACACACTGACACATGGCCCCGCTGTCTTCCCGGCCTCTCACCCATCACATTACCCCTTATTACCTACTGATCTGCAGAGCCAGGATTTCTCCAGCCCGCTGCCATCTCTACCAGGTTCCCCCGCAGCTGAAAGTACAGCTAAAGCTTGAATCAGGCTGAATTCCCCAGGACCAGAGCCCGATGAGAAGATTCAGCAGCCTGCCATCCAGGGACCCCAGGGCTCTCAACCAGACCCAAAAGCCTCCTATCCCACTATGGGACAACCTGTCATGGACAACACTTTAAAAGAAATGCTCATGTACCTGAGGAGCTCCCTTCAAGGGGACATGCTCACCCAATTCAAAAAATTTGATCACTCTGTCACTGCCCTTGAAAACAGAATGTGTCATGTTGAAACGTGGGAGCTGTGGCATCTACTGTTAACAAAAAATAATTGCTAATAGTTGGTGGACTTTAAAGGCACATGAGTATTAAATCTAAAAGTTAACAAAAATGTTTTTATTTTTAAACACAATAGAAAAACAATTGCATGTGCAGATAGTCATAATACATTTAAAAATAGTATTGATGGGGCCTACATATGGCTAGATCTAACACCCTACAATCAGACTCATGATCAAGCATATAGTACAAAGAGATAATACAAAACCAATGGTTGAGCAATAAACATATTAAGTAGTTTGGAAGTATGCTGAGTCTTGTTTGCAAGGGTGAATCAAGCATGTAGGTCAATTTTATTTGACAGGATGGCTCGCGCTTTGAAATAGCGCTTCTTCAGGAGCGATTAACTCTACAGAGGTATAGGTTAAAAAATAAAAAAGTTTTTACAAATTTTATACATGGCATAAATTTAAGTACAAAAGTCTATGAACAGAATTAAAAAATAGTCATCTAAAAAATAGGAACATCGCCTCTACAAAAGAGTCTCGGTAAGGTCGGGGAGGCAACAAGGAGCGTCAACATGAACCATCTCAAGGATTGCGGCAAGTGAGGAACAAAGCAAGCGGATTGGAATTCCCTAAAGACAAGCCACCATGCGGGCTAGTGCAAACGCAACAACCTACAAATTTGTGATGTCTCAGAATCGGTGCAGGCTCACTACCTATCTGCATACGCCAAAAATCTGTTTAAAGCTCTAGCGTCAGATCTAAAAAAACATTAAGATGATAATTGATCGCATCCATAGACTCCCTAAATCTCCCTTTCTATCTGAATCAGTTGCCAGGGATGTAATACTCTGCATCCATTACTACCATGTTAAAGAACAGCTAATGCAAAAAGCAAGATCAATGGGCACCTTGCCTGATCCATACTTGCAACTATAGGCATTTGCGGATTTGTCACAGCACACCCTGTAACGTCATAGACAACTCAACACAGTGACAAAGTCTCTGCGCAAACCACCACATCATGTACCAATGTACTGCTCCAGTGAAAATCGCAATCACACACAATGGTACCAAGCACATTGTGACATCCCTCCAGGATGACTTACGTCTCTTGCAAAGTTGGATCATTATTCTTGATACCTTCACAGCCACGCCAATGAAACAAGGTTTGGGTGACACACACCAGGAGCACCCACAGTGCCCTGGTAGGGTCAAAACCCACTAGCATCTATCTAGGATTACTCTGCAACACCATTACCCCACCCGAAGAGTAGTCATGCTTGGCTTTTTGGAACTCTTTACCCCACGGTCTCTTCCTTTGCACTATTGTGCCACAGCTCAAGAATCTTTATATAACCTGAAAAATTACCATGCAACGGCCCAGCCTGCTGCTTCCTCCATTTCCTCCATCTTATGCCGCGTACACATGATCGGATTTTCCAGCGGACCAGAGTCCGGCTGACAATTCGATGTGTGTGGGCTCCAGCGGACTTTTTCTTCCCAAAAATCTGGCAGACCTAGAAATAAGACTTTAAGACATCCATAATACGTTCGTAAACTGAACGTTCAGAGATACATGGCTTCAAACCCATTTAATTTAAAGACGGCTGCTCTAGGTTATGTCCACTCAGGGTTGAGGAATGCATCTTTATTCAATCCACCAGGCCACTTACCCCCCTCTTTGAAAGTTTTCAGAGATTTGGCCTTAAACGATTTGGAAGACATGCAGGTCAAATCAGTTAGAAACAAAAGGGAAATTGATTTAGGTATTAAAACTCTGTGTTCCAATAATAATTTGGTGATCCGCCCTGCCGATAAGGGAGGTGGTATAGTCATCCTGAATAAGGATGACTATATGCAGGAGATGAAACGAATTTTGGATGACGAGGTCACATATGTTTTATTGTCGTCTAACCCTAATGAGAGATATAAAAGTATTTTGGAGACACTAGTCACTAGGGGTTTAATTTAAAAATATTAAACAAAAAAGAGAGTCTTCTTTTGGTACCCAAAGTACCCCGGATACCTATTATTTACTACTTACCCAAGGTGCATAAGAGTCAGACTTGCCCCCCGGGACGTCCAATAGTGAGCGGGATTGATTCTGTCACTGGGCAAGTATATTGACTTTTTTCTGCAGCCCTTGGTACAGTCTATGCCTTCATTTGTAAAAGACACTAGGCATGTCATCAACCTCCTTTCCAAATTAAAACCCTGAGAGGGGATGTGGTTGGTGACTGCCGAATGTCACTTCTCTCTACACAGTGATTCCACACCAGTTGGGTTTGGAGGCTGTCTCTTTCTACCTACGAAAGAGTTCCAAATTACCTAATATACAAATAAATTATATTATGGAACTATTGGAATATGCTGGATAAAGGAGGTGGTTACTGGGTCCTGAGGACACGGGCCCAGAGAAAAAAGAGGCTACTAAATGGAGACAAACATAGATCGAAACAAAGTTATTCTTTGAGTCAAAAAGTGAATTTTTTATTTATAAACAATTTTATTTATAAACCAACAAATATGGACAACACTAAACAAGACATAGACTGGGCACCATTTAAATGGTGTCCAGTCTATGTCTTGTTTAGTGTTGTCCATATTTGTTGGTTCTAGATATCCAGGTGTCTGGAATCTAATTTTAATGGAAAATACACAAATGTTGTTTATAAATAAAAAATTCACTTTTTGACTCAAAGAATAACTTTGTTTCGATCTATGTTTGTCTCCATTTAGTAGCCTCTTTTTTCTCTGGGCCCGTGTCCTCAGGACCCAGTAACCGCCTCCTTTATCCCTAATACGCCAAGGCTACGGCGACAAACTAACCATGAACTAGGTTTTTGATCGATAGCCGTATTATTATTTTAATCGGCCAATTTGACCCCACCCTGCCAATTTTCCCCTCCACTTCCCGTTCCCCATTCCTTTCCCCTACCGTTTATTGGAATATGCTGCCAGCCATAATTTCGTTTGGTTCAATGGCCAATTCTACCGACAAGATAGGGGAGTTGCCATGGGGGCTAAGTATACCCCCAGTTTGGCAAACCTCTTCATGGCCAAATGGGAGGAGGATGTTGTCTATGCCCAGCCAAGACCAGAGGTGGTCTTGTGGGCTCGTTATATAGACGACATCCTCCTCCTATGGGATGGTGAGGAGGCTGACCTTGCATAATTCATGTGCCATCTTAATTCCAACAATAGAGGAATACACCTCAGTTATGAGGCTAGTTTGGAAACCATACATTTTTTGGATCTTTTCATTTCGGTCGGTGTAGATATGTTTGTAACATCTACATACTTTAAACCCACCGAAATGCTTTTATCCCCAAAGACAGTTGCCACCATGCGTCCTGGCTGAGATCAGTACCTAAAAGCCAATATCTCAGACTTAAACGCAACTGTACAGATCAGGACACTTTTCTTGCTCAATCACAGGTTCTCACCAAAAGGTTTGAGGCTAAAGGTTATACATTAGACTTTCTTAGTGAGACTCTCAATAGAGTAGATATGACCGATAGAAACTCTTTATTAATAGACAAACTGTTAGATCAGAGGAGAGACACCTACCATAACCCTTTTAGTACCAGTTACTCATGTCAACACTCAAGAGTTAAACACATCATTAACAAACACTGGCATATCTGAAAGAATGATAAGGTATTGAAGACCTTCCTTCCAGATAAACCTCAGGTGGTCTTCAGAGGTGCTCCTTTTCTGAAAGATATAAGGGGGTTGGTGCTGAGGTTGGTCTTGGGCGAGTCTGACCCACATCCCAGGATATAGACTTTGGTACAAAATGTATTCCTCTTAGGGACTTTTAGAAGGGAGAGAGCGCTTACGTTTTTAAAGTTTAAATAAGTATTTATTTGACATCAAGATAAGAGAGGGGTTGGTCAAGGTAGGATTAGCAAATCCACATAGATATACAAAAACAACATGTACATATAAAACATGAATAGGATGCAGAAAACATAGGAAGAAAATTCTGTGACACAGATGTTGATACAAACACAAAAATGTGCTTAGTGCTCCGACGCGTTTCGAGTTTTTTTGGCTCTTCTTCAGGGAGAAAACTTTAGGGTCGGCACATTTATGTATTTATAATCTAAAAAGAAAAAATACAATGAAGTACACAGAAAACAAAATATATACACTCACAATCATGATATTGATAGGAGCTTGCGTATTGGTCTCTACATTAGTAATAATTGGTATTAGTTGTACTGACCCTAGCTAATGTCTTGAACTCCTATGTGGGCATCCGATTGGTAAAACCCAGAAAGAAAAGGGATTCTTTTGGGATATTAGAATCCTGGTAGAAATGAACCAGGGTGTGGTGGCTGCCTTGGCGTCCTGCCAACGTTCCCGGGCCTATGGTCGAGTGTCCATCAAAAAACCCCTCCTAGGGTGGAAAGGTTCAGCATGCACATACAGACCCGTGAGGGAGTCCCCACCGGAGGATCTTCTCCCATGTACACGTAAACACACGCACGCGCTCATATATTTATGCGCATGCAACCATGTACCCACACTCCCAACCCCCCCCCTCCCTTTTCCCAGTCACTGTAACAATACACTTGGAATATACCTTCCCGGTCCCTTCATTTCATATGCCGGTATGGTCTGTTTCATTAACCCTTCAGGCAGCCTGTAGCTCCATATGATAATTCGCCATCGCAACAACCAATGGCCCTGATGTCCCGACACGCACTGCTCTACACCCAGTGATGGTCCCTAAGGTACTGTAGCACCTTTGTTTATAACAACAATTTAATAGATTTTTTAATAGATTTTTAAAAATTCACTTTTAGCTCAATATTGGTTGCTAAATGTACTAGTATTTTTTGTTGATTTTGTGAATTGGGTCTGAATCTCTGACAACAAGACCATTATAGTTTAGACAGAGTATGCCATAATGGCAATTTAATCCTATGTGGGACATTACATACATATGAGAGGATATTGATGTAGATTTGAGGCTTTTGCCCAC
The DNA here is from genome assembly GCA_028564925.1 of Lithobates sylvaticus. Taxonomy (NCBI): domain Eukaryota; kingdom Metazoa; phylum Chordata; class Amphibia; order Anura; family Ranidae; genus Lithobates; species Lithobates sylvaticus. The sequence goes on from CM053026.1 coordinate 241,474,804, forward strand.
TATATGCATAGGCCCGTTGCCCACGAATCCATTGTACATACAATGGTGTGTACACAGGGTATTTCCACCAATCATGGGCAGAATATGTATAATAAGCGAACCATAACGGTGACCCTTATATGTACACTAATCAGAAATAGAATACCATCAAGTAGATACATCCATTTAGGATGTGAATTTGCTGGGATTTTTTCCCCCTACTGATATTTCAGTGCCTGGATAATACTGTGCATTGTTCTTTCTATAAGAGGCCATATATTGTAATATCATCATTTAATAATTTTTTGCCTTTCTATATTTTCTTTTGTTCTTTTTACATATAGACAATTTGCACTTATTATATTTTTGCAACAATGTAGCATTATAATAGTTTTCCAATTGTAACATTGGTCTATTGTAATGATGCCCAATGATGCCCAGATCGTATAAACCATTCACACACATGAGGGACATAATAGCCCTTAGGTAATTTTTGAGTTTTGTCTGATCTCTTGATCAACGTATGAATGTAAACATTTTAGATATCCAATTTGGTTGAAACCAAGTGTTGGACCCCTTTTAGATATCCAATTAGTTTGACACTGAATGCTGGACATGTATTGTTCATTCATGACAGCGTTGTTGTAATATAAATATTTTAATGCACTTATAACAACAGTAATCTCTGTTAATATGGCCGCTTGACAAGCAGCTACATCCCGTGTTTTAGTTAGAACATTAGAATCAGTCTATGAGTATTTTTACTCCTTTCCCTTATTACTGGTAGCAATGCGTATTGTTTGGCCACAACTAAGATGGCGCCCGCTGTCTCGTTGTCCGGGATTCATACAGAGGCTTGGTTTGCTGGCTATGTATTTAGTGTGGTGCGTCAGGACGCCGCCCGTGCCCCGTGACGATGTCCTATTAGTGACGAAACGCGTAGGGAGGAGGAGCGACACGTTGAAGTCCCAAAACCACGGGCTGCTTAGCGAGACCAGCCGGCTCGCTTCATTGTCCTGTTTTACTTGAAGTTTTGTAAGTGTTCATTTTGCTTTCGTTTTTATTGAATAAACGTATAAAGGATTTTATGCTATGTGAGTGTCTTTATCCCTCTCGGTATTGGCCCACACCTACCACCCTGTTGATCCTGATTCCGATTTGATCCTGTGTGGGAGACACTTCCTGGTTGTCAGTAGCTGCATGAGAGATATTCCATCAGAGCCCCAAGGAATCCAGGATTGTGCCAACCTGCATCCCTAGCTTTAGAGCCCTGCGCATAGGGGTCCCCTGTAATAAGGGACCACTCAGCTCTGGTAAGCAGGCAAGCGTGTCTCTGTGGTGGAGGTCTACTCACTCTTCGGTGTGTCGTGAAATTCACTTTTTATGATAACAATAGAAGACTTTGGAAGAAAAAAACTTTTTTCTTTTTTTTTTTTTCTTTCGTCTTTTATATTTTTTATTATACATTTTTTGATTTGGGACATTATTCGCTGTGGATTTTGACTCATCAAATGGTCTTGGATTCACTATTTCTAGTGCCATATTTGGCACAACAGATGGGGATTTTAAAGCACATCTTTATGTTTATTCCTTAGATATATTTTTGGTGATTTTTTGTTATCAATTTATTAGTTTAATCACGGATTCTGGCTATCTGCATAAGATAATTGATTGTATATGTTTATGTACACCTGCACAGTATCAATTTATATTATTTATGTACTAATTAATCACAAATTAATTTTTTTGAACACAGCACAATTTATATTATATGTATAACAAGTGTGTCAGTCCATTCTAGCGCAGCTCCCCCTTTTTTCTATTTTGATTGATGTAGTATAACATTTTGAGCAGCAGCTTCACTTTCACGGATAGCGCAATTTTTTCTGGCTTCAAAATTGTCCGGTCGTCTGTGTGCTAGTCCGACGGACTAAAACTGACGCTAGGGCAGCTATTGGCTACTGGCTATGAACTTCCTTATTCTACATCATCACGTTTAAATCCGGCGGACTTTTGGAGTGATCGTGTGTGGCCGTTCGCTTGAAAGTCCGGCGGACCTCAGCTGCAAAGTCCATCGGATTGTCCGCCGGACTAAGTCCGCCGGAAAGTCTGATGGTGTGTACGCGGCATTAGATTCAGTTCACCTCCCCAGCCTGACCCCTAATCAACTGAGAATCCTTAATGCTCCCTTCACTGCCAAGGATATTGGGGCTGCATTTGACTCACTTCCCAACAATAAATCCCCAGACCCTGATGTATTTGTGGGGGAGTACTACAAAAAGTAAAAAAAAAAACAAAACAAATCTTACTATTCATGTTAAAAACAGAGGGTCTATTTGCACACATAAGCAAATATATGTAGAAGCCGCAGTGCCTATGCCAAGGCTCCTCTGTATATTGTAGTCCTAGCTCTATATTTTGAGAGTCTCCACGTTGGAGTATATATACAAGTGAATAAATTAAAGATACACTATATTACCATAAGTATTGGAACACCTGTCTTTACACACACATGAACCTTAATTGCATCCCAGTTTTAGTCCGTAGGGTTTTTTATGGCTTTGGCCCACTCTTTGCAGTTATAATAGCTTCAAATCTTCTGGGAAGGCTGTCCACAAGGTTTAGGAGTATGTCTATGGGAATGTTTGACCATTCTTACAGAAGCGCATTTGTGAGGTGAGGCATTGATGTAGACGAGAAGGCCTGGCTCGTAGTCTCAGCTCTAATTCATCCCAAAGGTGTTCTACCGGGTTGAGGTCAGGACTCTGTACAGGCCACTCAAGTTCCTTCACCCCAAACTCGCTCATCCATGTCTTTATGGACGTTGCTTTGTGCACTGGTCCAAATCATTTGGTGGATAGGGGATTATGGTGTGGGGTTGTTCTTTTAAGGGTTGGGCTTGGCCCCTTAGTTTCAGTGAAGGGAACTCTTAGGGCATCAGCCTACCAGGACATTTTGGAAAATTTCATGCTCTCAACTTTGTGGGAACAGGTTGGGGGATGGCCCCTTCCTGTTCCAACATGACTGCCCACCAGTGCACAAAGCAAGGTCCATAAAGCCTTGGATGAGCGAGTTTGGGGTGGATGAACTTGACTGGCCTGCATGGAGTCCTGGCCTCAACCCGATAGAATGCTTTTGGGATGAATTGGAGCGGAGACTGTGAGCCAGGCCTTCTCATTCAACATCAGTACCTGACCTCACAAATACGCATCTGGAAGAATGGTCAAACATTTCCACAGACACACTCCTAAACCTTGTAGACAGCCTTCCCAGAAGAGATGAAGCTATAATAGCTGCCTGGAAGCAACCACTTCTCTTTGAAGGCACAGGGACACATTGGATGCCAAACAAGAGCACAATGCCAGCTGAAGGCATCCAATGTGTCTCCACGCCAAATCCAGTGAACAAGCTATGAAAAAAAATGGCAAATAATAACTAGCCTCCATGTGCACCTTTGCAGTAAGGTGCACATGGAGGGGCAATGCACATCAAGAACAGACAAAAATTTCCCAGCATACTTACAAGCTACCCTGCAAACCAAATTAACCCTGTCTAACATTTCATGTTTTTTTGCAGGCTAGCTGGTCATCTAATCATGTGACCATTGTGACAGCCAATCACAGAGGTCACAAGATCTGAAAGTCTGCTTCCATCTCCCAGCATTTAGATCTTCCTAAATGGTTGGGGGACAGGGGCAATGGGTTAAACATCACAGTCATTTTCACATTTACATCATGTTTACATTCTTGAATTGACTAACTATGGACATTTAAAAAAAAAAAAAAAATGTATACAATGAAAGCTGCTTGTTTAGGAAATTCTTACATGTTATGAAGATGCAAATCCCTTGAACAGTATGTTAAATATATAAAGACATGAACTAAAAATAGCATAAATAAATAAAGGTATTTTAGCAGCCTACAATGTTGGCACACAATATGTTAAAATTCCAAAATTTGGTGCTTCACTAGCCAATAACATTTGTCACTTTATGACACTTTATTTCAGTTTATTTACTTAAAATGTTTTTATAACATAAAACAATGTCACATTAAAAATAGAACAATTTTTCTGTTCCAGTGCTTTGAGATAAAAAAAAATATTACAGAGAACACATTTTCAAGGATTGATCTTTTATTCAGTATGACAGAACAAGTGAAAGTTCTGAATATTTTTGCAAATCAATGTGTTCAAAATAAAGATCTTAGCAGAAGGCACCTCTTAATGCAATTCCAAATGTGAAACGCATAGCAAAATAAAAAAGCTTATTAAAACTCCCTAAGATTGTGTCTTATGACGAAGCAGATATGATACCTGTTCTTGTGATATACGTGGCTCTGTCACAGGTAGTGTTAATCTGTAGTTTTAAGGTGGAATAAAGTTTGAAAATACTCACCTTCTCGTTGCAATGCCTACAACCTCCTTCTCCAGCGTCCTTGCCTGCATCAACATCTTTGCCCATGATTGGCTGGCCCAGGATGACATAACGCCTGCACATGTTTGCAGGGGCCAATTTATCCTGGCACCCAGAAAGTGACAGCATTGTACTCTGAGCTGTGTGTGCACAGCTCAGTGTACTTTGCCCAGAAATTTGTGAACAGGCAGGCAAAAAGTTTTTCATTTTTGTTTGTTTACAAGCCGTTTTATTGTTTTATTAGGAGTTCAAACAGGATACAGAGAAAAAAAATATATGCAATCAGATTAAGACATAAATTCAAGGCACCAATAATCATAGTGTATCCATTTTAAGCTCAAAGATGAAGAAAAAAAAAAAAGACAGACAAATAACCTGCAAGAAAAAGAAACACAAAAGCTCTACAACTCCAGATATTTTGGCCAGGAGGTCTTGTTCAATTAGGAGATGATAAAGCTTAGAGATTGTACCCTTTTCTCTAGAGGTAGAATTGCACATCTGCTCAAATATTGGACCAGGGTCCCCAGGGTGTGAGCCATAAGTTGAGAAATAGAAATGTCTGATTTATAAATATCTAAATAATTCTGAATACGAGAGGTTAAAGGTGTGTTGAAGAAAATAAAATGGGGTTCTTGCATCAATGATTCCAATGTCATTATGCCATGCGCTATCCATCTAGTCAGTTTAAGCGGTGGAAGCCAGTGGAAAGGATGAATCGCCCAAGTAGGAGGCCAAACGAGGGGATGAAGGAATTAGATCAAATTTATCCTTGTAAAGGGACCACAAATAAAAAGACTTATACGCCCCAGAGTTTAAAGGGGCCTAAAAGATCTCAACCATATAAGGCTTGGGAGGAAATATGGCTTGATTGAGTTATATTTAAACCATAACCAAGGTATTTGAGCAGATGGAGCATGCCATTGAGCCAACTGTATCAAACTGGCTGCTAAATAATATTTCCAGAGGTTGGGCAAGCCCCGACCTCCCATTGCTTGAGTTCTATACGCTAACAGTTTACCAAGATTAGTTTTTTTTTTTTTTTTCCAATAAAGTTTTTATTGAGAAAGATAAAACAGCAACAGATACAATAAATCCTTATGGAATGCATAGAAGTAAATACATACATTATACATCCTTTAAGGGCGTTCACTTGAAATATAACAGGTAAGAGAGGGAACAGATGGTAAGGTTGCATTTCTTATACAGTACAACGCAAACAAGCGACATAAGTTGTAAACGAAACATAACAGTAACCTAAAACAAGTATATGTGAAAATTCAGTTTATCATATTACCAAGTCGGATTTTGGACAGAATCATATTAGAGCATAAGCTATTACGACCCAACCATATACAGTGTCATCAAGGGTCTAAGACACGTGTAAGGGTGTGTGGGTCATGGGGTAGGTCCGGTGCGGATCCCTCTCAACCCCAGCACCCCAATTGGGAACATGCTGTGCTGGGGGAGAGGGAGACGGAGGAGTGAAAAGTATGAGAAGAGTGGCGGACTACAAGGTGTAAGAGCTTAGGAAATTCAGACCATGCTGGGGTAGACACATGATCAATACCGAGGGTCAGAAGCCTGATGTGATATGAAGTATGATAAAGTGGGATGGAAGGTGGAGGACAGATACAAATCTATTCGAAGACCATTAGGGGATCTACAGGGTATAAGGGAATGAAGTCCCATAATATGGGGACCGCTTTTGTAAGAAAGGTCACTAACAGGAGGTCAGCATAGCATAACGGATTCAGGGCATGACGGGGTCACTATAGGAAGGTCAGAACAGCAAACCGCAGAAGCACCCTTAAGGGGAAGAAATAAGTTGCTGATAGGATTGTGAGGTCTTGAATTGCAGCCAACAGGACCATATATTACTATATGTGGTTGGAGTGTCTCTGGCTTGATGAATGATACTCTCCATCTCAGAGATCTTGTCAATACGTCGAAACCAGTCTGTGACAGTTGGTGGAGTCGTAGATCTCCAACGAGATGGTATGCACTGTCTAACTGCATTGAGTAAATGTGGAAGGATAGATTTTTTATATACTGAGTGAGGGAGTGAGAGATGTTGCAAGAGAAATTGAGCGGGTGTATAGTCTACATCATATGTGGAAATGTGTGATATAGTAGTATGGACTTTCTTCCAGTAAGGTTGGATTAGAGTACAATCCCACCAAATATGGAGCGGAGTGCCCGTTACAAGATTACATCTCCAGCATACTGGCGGAATTTCGGGGTGGTATTTGTGTATGATTTCTGGTGTTCGGTACCATCTGGCATAAATTTTGTACGAGTTTTCTTGTGCTGAGACATTGATAGTGTTTTTGTGAATACAGTGGTAGATACGTTCCCAATCCATACTAGAGAGATCAATGTTGAGATCCCTTTCCCAGGCCTGTATTATGGTGTTCTGCTTGGGATCAAAACCTTCAAACAGGAGTGCATATGTTTGTGATATGAGATGTCGTTGGGGGGAGTCAGCGGTACATAGAGTTTCAAAATGATTGAGATCCCTGGACCATAGGGCTGTGGTAGGAACCACTGTAAGAAAATGTCGGATTTGGAGAAAATTGAAAAACTGAATGTGATGATCAGGGAAATGCGATAGAATGTCCTGAAAGGAGAGTAGGGTGCCGTTATGAAAGAAATTAGAGGCTCTAAGTAGAAGGGGTTCTAAATTATTGGTCAAATTTCGAGAGGGAATCCCCGGGGGGAAGTCTGGGTTTCCTTGCAATGGGGTCAGAGGGCCTGGGGATGGGGTCCACTTAAGTGATCGAGATATATTTTTGAAGGCTTGTAGGGTAGCGCCCGTGAGGGGGTGAGAGGAGTAGATATTGGGAATATTAGAACCCGAAATCCATGGCAAGTGGGCGAGAGGGGTAGTGTCGAAAGAGTCTTCTATTTTAATCCAATCTTTGGAGATTGAGTGGATGTGCCAGTCAATTATTCTCGTGAGATGGCAAGCATAATAATATTTTTGGATGTCAGGGAGGCCCAAACCCCCTTTAGATTTTGGCAGTGTGAGCGTAGTCCAGCTAATCCGAGGTGATTTTGCTGCCCATATGAAGTTACGGCATAGTCGCTTGTAAGTCGTGAAAAAAGAGTTGGGTAAGTTAATTGGTATGGCTTGTAGAATATATAGTATGCGGGGTAAAATGTTCATTTTTAGTATGGCAGCACGCCCAAACCATGAGAAATGCCCCGAGGTCCACTTGAGGAGGTCATGTTGAATCGTTTGTAGTATTGGAAGGTAGTTTAGGCTATAGAGGTCAGACATGTTGGCAGGTAGTTGGATTCCCAGATATGTAAGGGATTTGTCCTCCCAAGTGAAGGGGAAGTTAGATTTACATTGGGCTACAGTTTGTGGCTGTAGAGAGATGTTTATGGCTTTAGATTTAGAAAAATTGATCTGCAAGTTGGATATTTGTCTAAATAGGGCAAAGTCCTTTAAGAGATTGGGTAGGGTTGTGAGTGGGTTTGACAGAAAGAGGAGTATGTCGTCCGCGTAAGCCGCTAGCTTGAATTGTTGATCACGAACCTCTATCCCGGATATGTCCGGGTTAGCCTTAAGTTTTCTCAAGAGGGGTTCCAAGGTAAGAATAAAAATGAGGGGCAATAGTGGGCATCCTTGGCGGGTGCCATTGGAGACAGAGAAGGCGCTCGACAGGCGGCCATTAATCCGTAATCGAGCTGTCGGATGTGAGTACAAAGATAGTATCATTTGTACAAATTTAGTAGGGAAACCCAGGGCTGTAAGCATAGCGGACATGTAGTCCCATGCCACCCTGTCGAACGCCTTCTCTGCATCCAGCGACAGAAAGAATCCCCGTTGGGTAGATTTGTGCGAGAGCCAGCGATGAATGTTAAGGGCTTTAATGGTATTATCCCTGGCCTCTCTTCCAGGGACGAAACCCACTTGATCCAGGGAAATCAATTTAGGTAAAAGTGGAAGAATGCGGTTGGCAAGAATTTTGGCATATAATTTTATGTCCACGTTCAGAAGGGAAATGGGCCTATAATTGGATACAATAGTGTCGTCTTTGCCTGGCTTGGGAATCAGTGTGACATGTGCTTCCAAGAGGTCATTGGGAACCGAGTCGGGGGAGGCAAGAGAGTTAAAGGTCGTAGTGAGGTGGGTTGCGAGTACGTCGAAGAACCTGTAATAAGGGACCACTCAGCTCTGGTAAGCAGGCAAGCGTGTCTCTGTGGTGGAGGTCTACTCACTCTTCGGTGTGTCGTGAAATTCACTTTTTATGATAACAATAGAAGACTTTGGAAGAAAAAAACTTTTTTCTTTTTTTTTTTTCGTCTTTTATATTTTTTATTATACATTTTTTGATTTGGGACATTATTCGCTGTGGATTTTGACTCATCACATGGTCTTGGATTCACTATTTCTAGTGCCATATTTGGCACAACAGATGGGGATTTTAAAGCACATCTTTATGTTTATTCCTTAGATATATTTTTGGTGATTTTTTGTTATCAATTTATTAGTTTAATCACGGATTCTGGCTATCTGCATAAGATAATTGATTGTATATGTTTATGTACACCTGCACAGTATCAATTTATATTATTTATGTACTAATTAATCACAAATTAATTTTTTTGAACACAGCACAATTTATATTATATGTATAACAAGTGTGTCAGTCCATTCTAGCGCAGCTCCCCCTTTTTTCTATTTTGATTGATGTAGTATAACATTTTGAGCAGCAGCTTCACTTTCACGGATAGCGCAATTTTTTCTGGCTTCAAAATTGTCCGGTCGTCTGTGTGCTAGTCCGACGGACTAAAACCGACGCTAGGGCAGCTATTGGCTACTGGCTATGAACTTCCTTATTCTACATCATCACGTTTAAATCCGGCGGACTTTTGGAGTGATCGTGTGTGGCCGTTCGCTTGAAAGTCCGGCGGACCTCAGCTGCAAAGTCCATCGGATTGTCCGCCGGACTAAGTCCGCCGGAAAGTCTGATGGTGTGTACGCGGCATTAGATTCAGTTCACCTCCCCAGCCTGACCCCTAATCAACTGAGAATCCTTAATGCTCCCTTCACTGCCAAGGATATTGGGGCTGCATTTGACTCACTTCCCAACAACAAATCCCCAGACCCTGATGTATTTGTGGGGGAGTACTACAAAAAGTAAAAAAAAACAAAACAAATCTTACTATTCATGTTAAAAACAGAGGGTCTATTTGCACACATAAGCAAATATATGTGGAAGCCGCAGTGCCTATGCCAAGGCTCCTCTGTATATTGTAGTCCTAGCTCTATATTTTTGAGAGTCTCCACGTTGGAGTATATATACAAGTGAATAAATTAAAGATACACTATATTACCATAAGTATTGGAACACCTGTCTTTACACACACATGAACCTTAATTGCATCCCAGTTTTAGTCCATAGGGTTTTTTATGGCTTTGGCCCACTCTTTGCAGTTATAATAGCTTCAAATCTTCTGGGAAGGCTGTCCACAAGGTTTAGGAGTATGTCTATGGGAATGTTTGACCATTCTTACAGAAGCGCATTTGTGAGGTGAGGCATTGATGTGGACGAGAAGGCCTGGCTCGTAGTCTCAGCTCTAATTCATCCCAAAGGTGTTCTACCGGGTTGAGGTCAGGACTCTGTACAGGCCACTCAAGTTCCTTCACCCCAAACTCGCTCATCCATGTCTTTATGGACGTTGCTTTGTGCACTGGTCCAAATCATTTGGTGGATAGGGGATTATGGTGTGGGGTTGTTCTTTTAAGGGTTGGGCTTGGCCCCTTAGTTCCAGTGAAGGAACTCTTAGGGCATCAGCCTACCAGGACATTTTGGAAAATTTCATGCTCTCAACTTTGTGGGAACAGGTTGGGGGATGGCCCCTTCCTGTTCCAACATGACTGCCCACCAGTGCACAAAGCAAGGTCCATAAAGCCTTGGATGAGCGAGTTTGGGGTGGATGAACTTGACTGGCCTGCACGGAGTCCTGGCCTCAACCCGATAGAATGCTTTTGGGATGAATTGGAGCGGAGACTGTGAGCCAGGCCTTCTCGTTCAACATCAGTACCTGACCTCACAAATACGCATCTGGAAGAATGGTCAAACATTTCCACAGACACACTCCTAAACCTTGTAGACAGCCTTCCCAGAAGAGATGAAGCTATAATAGCTGCCTGGAAGCAACCACTTCTCTTTGAAGGCACAGGGACACATTGGATGCCAAACAAGAGCACAATGCCAGCTGAAGGCATCCAATGTGTCTCCACGCCAAATCCAGTGAACAAGCTATGAAAAAAAATGGCAAATAATAACTAGCCTCCATGTGCACCTTTGCAGTAAGGTGCACATGGAGGGGCAATGCACATCAAGAACAGACAAAAATTTCCCAGCATACTTACCAGCTACCCTGCAAACCAAATTAACCCTGTCTAACAATTCATGTTTTTTTGCAGGCTAGCTGGTCATCTAATCATGTGACCATTGTGACAGCCAATCACAGAGGTCACAAGATCTGAAAGTCTGCTTCCGTCTCCCAGCATTTAGATCTTCCTAAATGGTTGGGGGACAGGGGCAATGGGTTATACATCACAGTCATTTTCACATTTACATCATGTTTACATTCTTGAATTGACTAACTATGGACATTTAAAAAAAAAAAAAATGTATATTTTTTTTTTTTCAAATATAAGTTTTTATTAAGTTTTCAAAAAGAAAAAAACGAAAAAGAGGCCAAGCCTCAACAGATCATACAATCGCTTCATTTTTCAGAAGGTCGCAGCCTCCTGGTATTGGTTCATATACATCAGTTATATATTATATTCACCCCTTTAGCTTTCTGTATATTCCTAAATTTATTGAGCTTTGTAAATTACCAAGCCAAGGAATGGTCCTGCACATTGTTCTCCACCATTTGGCTATATTGATAGGTCACAAGATTGTATGTATAGGAAAATTAGAAAAGTAGTATAAGAAAGGAATAAGTGCAGCTCAGAGAAAGAAGAAAAAGAAGAAGGAGGGGGAGGGGGGCAGGTGAGGAGGGGGGGGGGGGAGACCGCCAGTCTAGACTTCTTGAAATCGGGTTATTCTCTTGTCACGTCTAATTTACCGGGCAAGTTTCAAGTTCAGGTCCCCATGAGGGCCTTCCCTTCATCGGAAAAGATGAATGTATTCCATAGTGCCCACGTCTTTCTATAAGTTTCTTGTTTATCTTGTGAGGTCAATATGAGATCTTCCATTCTGTTTATGTCTTCCACCTTCCGCACCCACATTGCTGCAGTTGGTGGACATTGTTGCTTCCACAGAAGTGGTATACAGGATTTGGCTGCGTTATTCAAATGCCTCAGTACGGATTTCTTATATCTTTTGGGAGACAGGGATGATAGATGAAGCAAGAAGAACGCTGGATCCTCGGGAATCTGAAATTCTGTAAACTTTTGAGACGTGGAGCGAACCACGGACCAAAAGGGTGTCAACAAGGGGCAGGACCAAAATATGTGTAATAACGTCCCCCTTCCCCCCTGGCACCTCCAGCAGAGTTCCGAGGATTCAGGAAAGATCTTGTGCAATTGACTAGGCGTGTAATACCACCTAGTCAGGATCTTATAGTTGGTTTCTTGTACTTTAGTACAGATGGAGGATTTAAGGGCAAAGTCTATCATAGCCTGTCTCTGGAATTCCGTAAAGGTGCATTGTAGTTCTAACTCCCACCTCCCAAATCATGTCAAATTTGGCGGTCTAGAGGGTGTGTTTAACAGCGTGTACATACTTGAAAGGACTCGCGTTAGAGGTTCCGTCCCTGTCAGGAATTCTTCGAAGGAAGTATTTGGCCTAGCATATAGGTGGGGGTCTGGGATGCTGTGTAGGAAGTGGTGTATCTGTACCGCGTTCCAAAATGGTAACTGGTACCTGCCGTTCGGGGCCATCAATTCCTCAATATTGGCCATCTGTCATTTACTACAAATTTGTCTGCCAGTGCTAGGTCGTTACCTCTTAATGTCTGGAAGGTCAGAGAGGAGTGCCCCGGGGGAAAGCCGGGGTTCCCCAGAATCGGAGTCAGAGGGGACGTCCTGGTCGTCTGGGCGTTTTGGAGAGTCGCTTGTTTGCATTGTCTGAGAGTGTTCCCGATCGTAGGATGGGTCTTTGTTTCTAGGGGTAGAGAGTCGTAGCACCAAAGCGCCGTCCCAGGGGTGTCTCAGTCTGTCCTTGTTCTATTTGGGCCCACAGTTTCCGGTCTTGATGTCGTGCCCAATCCACTACTCTCCCCAGGTGTATCGCTTGGTAGTATTGTTTAACGTCCGGGAGTGCTAGACCTCCAGAGTGTTTGGGCGCCGTAAGCAATGTGCGTGGTAGACGCGGCTTTTTGTCCGCCCACACAAACCGGGTAAAGGTGGCCTGTACTAGTCTGAGATAACTGGGGGGTATCTTTATTGGGAGAGCCTGGAATAGGTATAAAAACTTGGGCAGAATACACATTTTTAGTAGGTTACATCTCCCAAACCAGGAGTGTATCCCTGTATGCCATTTTTCTAGGAGGGTTTTGGTTTCTGTCAATAAGGGGGGGAAGTTGGCATCAAATATTTTTGTCAGGTCAGGCGGTATTTTCGTACCTAAGTATGTCAATGTGGACGAGGTCCATCGAAACTTAAAGCTTGCTCGTAAAGTCAGATTGTCTCGTGTCTGTAATGATATTCCCATGGCTTCGGACTTATTGTAATTAGTTTTCAGGTTTGATAGTCTCCCAAATGTCTCCAGTTCTTTAAGTAAGTTGGGGAGTGAAGTCACTGGGTCCGTTAATGAAAAGAACATGTCGTCCGCGTAGGCAGATATTTTGTGATGCCGTCTCCCATCTGAAACCCCGTGAATATCCGCGTTTAGTCTGATCGTGGAAAGTAATGGTTCCAGCGATAGTGCATATAGTAAAGGGGATAAAGGACAGCCCTGCCTTGTGCCATTCGCTATCGGGAAGGAGTCTGATAAGACTCCGTTGGCCTTTACTCTGGCTGTCGGGTTGCTGTAAATGCCAGCTATACGGCTGATAGTTTTCTCCCCTAGTCCAAACCCTCTCAGGACGGTAAACATGTATGGCCAGTTGATCCTGTCAAACGCCTTTTCGGCGTCTGTGTTTAAGAACACACAGGGGGTTTGTTTGCTTTTTACTATGTGTAGGAGATTCAGCACTTTAGTAGTGCTATCTCTGGCCTCTCTGGAAGGAATGAAGCCCACCTGATCTAAATGGATAAGTTTCTGTAGATGTATCGCCAATCTAGTTGCCAGTATTTTTGTATACAGTTTAAGGTCGACATTTAGCAGCGATATGGGTCTGTAGCTTCCACATATCGCTGGGTCCTTCCCCTCCTTCCAGATTACCGAGATATGAGCTCCCAGTGTGTCTCTTGCAAATGTACCTCCCTCTCCAATTGCGTTAAATACTTTTAGAAGTCGAGGTCCTAATATTGGGAGCAAGGTTCTATAATATTGTAGTGTGTACCCGTCCGGGCCTGGTGCTTTCCCCGGTTTCATTTGCTTAATAGCTTGCTGCAATTCTAATAAGGTTATGGGGGCGTCTAAATCAGTCCGGTCTTCAATTGGGAGGGTCGGGATTTGGGCAGATGACACGTATTCGTCTAGTTCCCGTTGCGTTGCCGTCGTTGGAGGTAAATTATAGAGTGCGTTATAGAAGGACTTAAATTCCTGGGTAATTTGCTTGGGAAGGGTAACTTTACTTCCGTCCGATTTGGTGATATGTGGAATATAGGTGGAAAGTTTAAGGTCTTTAACGGATTGGGCTAGTTGTCTCCCACATTTATCCCCAGATTCATAGGAGGTTTTTCGGCATATCTGTATTGCTGCCTTCGCTTTGTACTGAAGTATATTATTAATCTGTGTCCTAATCGTCTCTAGGTCTGTCTTTAGCGTCTGGGTAGGGGCATGTTTGTGTCTGGCTTCCATGACTTTTAGGTCCCCTAATAGTTGGATGAGTTTCTGCGCGCGTTCTCGTTTTATACGTGCACCGTGTTTGATCAGGATACCTCTGATCACTGTCTTATGGGCCTCCCACAGTATTCCCGGTTTGCATTCTGGACGGTCGTTCTCTAAAAAGTAGTGGTTTAGATCTCTAGTGACTTCAGCCAGAACCTCTGGGTTCTGTAAGAGGCTCTCATTGAGTCTCCAGAATCTCTGTCTGGTGGAGGGGGAGTCCGTAAGTCTATATTCTAGTAATATGGGGGCGTGATCCGACCATGTCCTATTCCCGATATCCGTACGGTCTACTGCCTCCAGCTGGCTATGCGGGATCATGAAATAGTCTATCCTCGTATATGTCTGGTGTAGCGGGGAGTAGTATGTATAGTCCCGGTCGCCCGAGTGTTGCAGGCGCCAGACGTCGATCAGTTGCATCTTATATAGAGCTCTGGATATGCGTTTAAGTTGGGCTATAGGGACGGATGTCTTACCCAGTGACGTATCCACTGTCGGGTTCAGGGGGGCATTAAAATCCCCACCCAGGATAAGTTTCCCTTCTGTGAACCTCTGGAGCAACTCCAGTGTCTCTTCCAGGAACTTGGCTTGATTTTCGTTAGGGGCATATACTGCCGCTATGGTTATCAGAGTGGTCCCAATCAGGCCCTTGACAAAAGCAAACCGGCCTAGGGGGTCTAACTGGCTCCCCCTACTTTGCCACTGGAATTTACTTGACATTAGAATGGAGACCCCTTTGGACTTTGCGTTAGGATTCGTGGAGTGATACGCAACAGGGTAGTGTTTGTTCCTGAGGTAAGGTAGCTTGGTGTCTTTAAAATGCTTCTCCTGTACCATGGCCACATCTACGTGGGACCGTCTAAGATCGTTCAGTAGCATGCGTCTCTTCTCTGGCGTATTCAGCCCTCTAGCGTTAAGGGACATTACTTTTATACTTTGCGTCGCCATCCTATCTGAGCTTGTAGGCGATCAGTCGGGGTGGCGGTACAAGTGGGGAAGGTACGGGGGAGGATGGGGAGGATGGTAGAGGATCAGAAAAGAAAAAGTAAGTGAATGAGTGTAGTTAGGAAAGAGAAAGAAAGAGAGATTGGTAACTAACTACCAAAGCGGGGTTAGGTCTAATACCCGAGCCCCGATTTACCTTTTTGTTCTCGCGTGTGTCAATCGGGGAGTTATTCACATCCCCAATCGAAACCCGCAAACCTATGTGGAGGAGTGGTAGGCCAAGGCTCATTTTGTAGAGCTCTCCGCCGCCCCTCTCCCACGGCCAGATTAAACTGTATATCAATGCACATTAATACTGCAAAACATATAACACAGCATATAACACCAGTTACTAAACCAAAGTAAGTATCCTGCATTCCGCACAAACCTCTCTTTTCGGCAGTCTATTAATTTAGGTCCCAGTCTAGCTACATTTTGGCCCCTATCTCAAAGGGTCCCACTTCACTGTCACCCGACCCCATCTGTCACTCCCTGGAGGGCCCCTATCAGCTTTTGCCCATTCGCCCTCCTATGCTCATTAAGTTGGAGCTTAAATTCCTACGGATAGGCGCCGGCCAACTTCTCCCCGCCCACTCCCCCCTCCCCCGTCATCTGAACCATGTCCCCCCTCCTATCCCTATCTCAGGGTGGGCTGGATTACGTTTGTTGCGTGATCTCCGTCCGCTTCTATGGGTCTCCCCATCACCCCCAACCTCCCCTTGGCATGTGTTTGGACTACTTAAGCTTATGGTATATGATGTACAGTATTCAAATACTTCAAATTACATTACCCCTCTTCCAACTTCCGTCGTGTTTTCTTGGGCACCTGTAATATCTCTCACTTGGGCTTCAGGGAAGGAAATTTGTTAAATGTAAGGGGAGCACATTCTGCCTATCACATGGCATAACTAAGTATACCCTCGCCCTCTAGTGGGTGTTTCTAGGGTGCCAGCCCCTGGAGGCTTTCTGTGAGCCTCTCTAGGCCCCCCCCCCAACCCTTCTCCCCGAGTAAACTCCATCTACAAATAAATATGGAAGTCTACTTTTTTGCATATGCCCGTGGGACGTGGGGGTGTAATGTTAAAGTTCCCAGTCTCTGAGGGTCTCTTCATACAGGCAGTCCTCTCCCCTTGTCTCCTGTGCGGTTTCTCCACTACAGAAAAGGGTATGCCTTGAGTGCCCATCTCGGCTCATTAGACACTGTAGAGTCTCTCTGTGTCTCAAAACTGGCCCCCCGACATAACCGGACAAAAAAGAAAAAAAAAGGGGGGGGAGAACCAGAGAGCACAGAGCAAAAATTTGGGGGGCAGGTGGGGCGGTCGATCCTCAATCTGCAGGTGTTTTCCTCTCATTTTTCCCCCCTTCCGCTGGTGGTGGCTCTCAGCCCCTTCCCCACTGCCTCTCTTGAAGTCATGGCGCCAGCAGCCAATGGCTCTCCTTTTCTCATGAGGTGTGTATGGGGTCACTGTCATACTGCCGGTCAGCGGCATCACCCGATCGCTAGTAAAACAGGGGGGGGGGAGAAGCACCCTATAAACAAATGACACTGTCGGGGCAACACCATATCTGCAGGGGGTCAGTGTAGGGACATCCTCCAGTGGTCTGTGTAGATTACACAAAAGTGGCCTGTTCGCTGGTATTGATGACCTTGATGACTGCAACAACAAAACCATTTAACTATGGCGGAACGCATCAAAAAGAACAGTACCTCAGGATTCCCTCGCGGGCTCTTGCGATGTCTCCCTCGGCCTGCGGCGGCTTCCTTGCTGCCGTGGTGGAAAGTTCTCTCTCTGCCTGTAGGTTGGTGGCCTCCCTTGTGGACCCGGGAGGAAGGCTAGCCAGTCGGGTACATCTATCGGCTCCACTCCCATGAAAGCGAACAGCTCCGGTAGGGCATCTGGTTTGCGCAGGGTAAAATAGCGCTGATCTTTCCGGAATGTCACCGAAAGCGGGTAGCCCCATCTGTACGTGTATTGTCTTCTGCGTGCTGTCTCTAGCAAGGGTTTCAACATGGCCCTCCTCTGCAGCGTGGCCCTTGAGAGATCAGGCAATATTTTCAGTGCTGCACCGTCAAACTCCAGATCTCCCAGTTCCCACGCCTTCCGGAGCACTTGTTCCTTCTGCCTGTAGTGGTGCAACCGGCAAATCACGTCGCGGGGTCTCAGGGGGTCTGTGGGTCTGGGGCCCAGTGCCCTGTGAATCCTGTCAAATACCACCCTGTCCGGGAGATCTATGCCCTCTATGGACCGGAAGATGGCCGCGGCTGTATCTGCTAGGTCCTCTGGCCCTGTGGCTTCTGGAAGGCCCCGGATCCGCAGGTTGTTCCTGCGGCTCCGGTCCTCCATTTCCTCCAATCGGAGCTGTTGTTCTGTCAGTGCCTCTGAGTGTGCCGCCTGGGAGCGCTCTACTGCCATAACCCTCCGCTCCATCACCGCCAGTGAGGTCTCCCCCGTTTCCAGCCTGGAGGTCAGGGACGTAATGTCAGCCCTTACCTCCTTCATCTCCTTACGATGTGCTGCCTCCACTGTCCCGATGAGCGCCGCGATGTCCGCCTTAGTAGGCAGCACCTTCAGGAGGGCCCGGAGCTCCGGATCTACTCCATGTAGCTGGTGGGGTGTCTGTGAGTACCCCCTTCTTGTGAGTCCATCAGCGGGTATTCATACGGCTCCGAAGGCTGTGTTGCAGGTGCCGGGGACATGGAGGTGTGCGGCATCTCTTCCTCCGTGGCACGTGTCGCCGCCATCTTTGGGTCCGGGGAGCCGGTCTGAGATTTTAAAAATAGCCGCCTCAGCTCGCCCGCTGATGGGGATTGCGGGTTTGGCTTCGAGCCCTTGGTGTTCTTCTTTAAATTTCGCTTCTTAGCAGAGTGCATATTGCTGCAAAGTCCCTGAAATGGCCTGGGATCGTGAGAGACGGTCGGGAGCTCAGAAGGACACGTCTCTACTCAGCCATGTCCAGGCCACGCCCCCCAAATAAATAAAAAAAAAAATATTACCATTTTAAACTCAAAGATGAAGAAAAAAAAAAAAGACAGACAAATAACCTGCAAGAAAAAAGAGTCACAAAAGCTCTACAACTCCAGATATTTTGGCCAGGAGGTCTTGTTCAATTAGGAGATGATAAAGCTTAGAGATTGTACCCTTTTCTCTAGAGGTAGAATTGCACATCTGCTCAAATATTGGACCAGGGTCCCCAGGGTGTGAGCCATAAGTTGAAAAATAGAAATGTCTGATTTATAAATATCTAAATAATTCTGAATACGAGAGGTTAAAGGTGTGTTGAAGAAAATAAAATGGGGTTCTTGTATCAATGACTCCAATGTCATTATGCCATGCTCTATCCATCTAGTCAGTTTAAGCGGTGGAAGCCAGTGGAAAGGATGAATCGCCCAAGTAGGAGGCCAAACGAGGGGATGAAGGAATTAGATCAAATTTATCCTTGTAAAGGGACCACAAATAAAAAGACTTATACGCCCCAGAGTTTAAAGGGGCCTTAAAGATCTCAACCATATAAGGCTTGGGAGGTAATATGGCTTGATTGAGTTATATTTAGACCATAACCAAGGTATTTGAGCAGATGGAGCATGCCATTGAGCCAACTGTATCAAACTGGCTGCTAAATAATATTTCCAGAGGTTGGGCAAGCCCAGACCTCCAATTGTTTGAGTTCTATACGCTAACAGTTTACCAAGATTAGGTTTTTTACCTTGCCATAGGAATTTATTCACCTTGTGTTGTATAGCATCAATCATTGATCGAGAGACAAAGTGGTAGAGCTCAAAAATAATATAATAGTTTAGGGAGGATTGACATCTTCACCGCTTGCATTCTCCCAAGAAATTAAATAGTGTATGTAGACCAAAGTCGCAACCATTGTCTAATGCGAGAGCACACCTGGGGATAGTTTACCTGATACATACTGTATAGCAGAGAGAAGGAGCTAACCAAATTCTGAGATAAAGAAAAGTGTCATCACACCAAGAACTCTTAAATTTATCCCTTACTCTAGCAATTGACAATGGAGATATATTGATTGGCATAGCTGTGCATTTGAAGAGATTCAACCCTAAGTCTGAAAGATGATGAAAGGTGTGGAGCGTGAACACTAAATTAGGTAGAGAAACTAAAGAGCCTGACAGGAACATTAGAACATCATCAACATATAGACTTAATTTGAATTGGTGGAGACCTTATGTATATGCCTTAATATCAGGGTTAAAAGTAATTGAGCAGACCAAAAGCTCAATGGCCAGGGCAAATAAAAGAGGGGGCAGGGGACAACCCTACCTTCTTCCCTGGCCCAATGTGAAATAATCTGAATTACATATTGGTAGTTTAATTCTAGTTCATGGAGATGTACAGTATATAAAGCGCAGAGGCCTTTTACAAATTCTCCACAGAAATCAAATCTCATGGGAACATTTCCATATAAATATATTATCAAATGCCTTATGTATTTTAAGGCTCAATAGCAATACATTACAGAAAAAGAGATCAACATCTTGAATAATATTAGTGGCTAATGCCGCATTCACACGATTGGAAATGCCACCAGCAAAACTCTGATGAGAGCTTTTTGTCGGAAAATGCGACCGTGTGTATGCTTCATCGGTCTTTTGCTGGCAGAATTCCAGTCAGCAAAAGATTGAGAGCAGGTTCTCTATTTTGTGCGACCGTGTGTATGCAAGACAAGCTTGAGCAGAATTCCGTCTGAAAAACCATCCAAGATTTTTCGGATGGAAATCCTGCTCGGCATTAGTTATCTGCCTAGATGGGATGAAATCTGTTTCATCTGGAGAGGTCAAAAAGGTTATAACGGAGACTAGACAATCCACCAAAAGGCGACCGCAAATCTTCTGGTCATTATTTATACCTGAGATGGGGGTTTTGGGGGAGTGAATTATCCTTATTTGGCTTAGGTATAAGGGACATATTTGCTAAGAGCATATCATCAGGAATAAAAAAAGCCCCTTCAAGATATACTATATATATAAAATTTAGATAAGCTGTGGGGGGGGGGGGGTAATAGGTCCACACATTTTTTATAACTTGAGACTGAAAATCCATCTAAACCTAGAGCCTCAGAGGGTTTTAGAGAAGCAATAATTGCCATAATCTCTTCTTCCATACAAGGGGCATTCAGAGAGTGTATCTGGTCAGCAGTTAGTTTAGGAAGAGGAAGGGACTCTAGCCATGCTATTACTGCCGTGTGGGCTGCCCAGAGAGTGGTGGGGAAAATTTAATCAACTGCATAAGTACAGAAATATTGTACCAGGCGGTCGGACAGCTTATCCAGGTAATCAGGATCCATGAGGAGAGAGTTGTTCAACTGTCACACAGCTGCACTGGGAGAAAGTCACACTTTGAAGGTGTAAAAGAACACTACATGATGATCAGACCAGGGGGATGTGTGGATACCAGCTTTGGAAGAATTAGGTAGGAGTATAGGGGAGATATAAATGTAGTCTATTTGAGATAGCTGTTGTGGGGGTGGGAATAGTAAGTATACTCTCTAGCAACCACGTTGTGTGCTCTGATGGGATTTAAGTAAACGCTGGAGAGTCTTGGGAAACACATGTGGTGTACTCACTTATGCCGCATACACACGATCAGACTATCCAGCCCGTGTGTGGGCTCCGGCTGACTTTTTCTTCCCAAAAGAAGTCTTGACTAAAAATGATCAATCCGGCTGGAAAATAAAGTGCCATCTGTCCCCACTTGCACCTGTCCCCACTTGCACCTGTCCCCAGTGCCATCTGTCCCCACTGCCACCTGTTGTCAGTGCCATCTGTCCCCAGTGCCACCTGTTGTCAGTGCCACCTGTCAGGGCCACCTGTCCCCAGTGCCACGTATAAGTGCCACCTGTCATCAGTGCCACATAGTGCCATCTGTCATCAGTGCCATATCAGTGTCATCAGTGCCACATATTAGTGCCATCTGTCATCAGTGCCACGTATCAGTGCCATCTGTCATCAGTGCCACCTGTCAGTGTCACGTGTCATCTGTTATCAGTGTCACGTGTCATCAATGCCACGTATCAGTGCCATCTGTCATCAGTGTCACGTGTCATCAGTGCCACGTATTAGTGCCATCTGTCATCAGTGCCACGTATTAGTGCCATCTGTCATCAGTGCCACATGTCATCAGTGGCACGTAAAAGTGCCATCTGTCATCAGTGCCACATATTAGTGCCATCTGTCATCAGTGTCGAGTGTCATCAGTGCCCCGTATTAGTGGCATCTGTCATCAGTGCCACATCAGTGTCACGTGTCATCAGTGCCACGTATCAGTGACATTTGTCATCAGTGCCATATCAGTGTCACGTGTCATTGTCCTGGTGCTCCAGGGCCTTCAAAAGTGTAATAGGTAGTCAACAAGTTAGATGTGTAATTTATGCTTCTAGAACACCTGATGGTGCTCCGTGAATGTTGGGCCTCTCTAAGTGGCCAGACTGTGGAAAAGCCCCACACATGTGGTATCGTAGTACTCAGGAGGAGTAGCAAAATGTATTTTGGTGTGTAATTTGTGGTATACACATGCCATGTGAGAGAAATAACCTATTACAATGACAATTATGTGGATAAAAAGAAAAAAAAAAATTGTGGGAAAAAATGACAACATCAAAACCCTCACCATGCCTCTTACTAAATACCTTGGAATGTCTACTTTCAAAAAAGGGGTCATTTGGGGGATATTTGTACTTTCCTGGCTTGTTTGGGTCACAAGAAATTAGATAGGCCACCAGTACATCAGATGTGATCAATTTTGTATGATTTGCACCACAGCTTGTAGACTCTCTAACTTTCACAAAGACCAGATAATATCCACGAATTTGGGTTATTTTTACCAAAGATATTTAGAAGTATAAATTGCGGCCAAAATTTATGAAGAAAAGTTTATAATTTGCTAAATTCTATCACAGAAACAAAGAAAAATTCGTTTTTTTTCAAAATTTTCGGTCTTTTTTCATTTATAGCACAAAAAATAAAAAACCCAGAGGTGATAAAATACCACAAAAAGAAAGCTCTATTTGTGGGAAAAAAAGGACAAAAAATGTATTTGGGTGCAGTGTTGCATGACTGAGTAATTGTCATTCAAAGTGTGAGAGCACCGAAAGCTGAAAATTGGTTTGGGAAGGAGGGGGGTTTAAGTGGCCAGTAGGCAAGTGGTTAAGCAAGATTTGCTTGGGAAAAAAATTAAAAAAACAAAGTTAAATTCTAACCCTAACAGATATAATATGGTGACAGCTTTGTTTTTTATAAACAAAGCCATGTCAGTGGCATGGGTTTATTTATCGAAGAAACCATGTCTGTGATAGTTGCCACTGTATTTACGAGACCTTGTTGAACATTTGTAGTATATTATGTACTGAAGCCATGGAAGATTCAGGATTAGTAAGCATCAGGATGATGTTGTCAGCAAATAGGCTTATGATATGCTAAGATTTGTGGGTATGGGGTCCTGTAATGGACTGAGGGTTCCTGATATAGGTAGCCAAGGGTTCGAAGATTAAATTGAAAATTAACGGGAAAGGGGACACCCTTGACGTGTTCCGTTGGTGTTATAGAATGGATTCTATAATATCCCTGATGTATATACACGGGCAGATGGTTTTGAATAGAGAGCTATTATTGCTTGTAGTATGGGACCAAAATTTTGTAGGACCAGTTCTACATATCCCCAGTGGACCCTATCAAAGGCCTTCTCTGCGTCCAATGCTAACAGCAGAGAAGGCCTTTGCCGGAGCTTGGCTAAATGAATGACATTTATCAATCTCCGGGTGGCGTCTGAAGTCTGGCGCCCCCCGGTGAAACCAGTCTGGTCTGCGTTAATGATACTGGGTAAGATATCTATTAGGCGGTTGGCTATTAATTTGGCGTAAATTTTTAAATCATTGTTGAATAGAGAAATAGGTCTAAAGTTTGCTAGAGTGTTAGGTTCCTTCCTTGGCTTGGGTAGGGCTATAATCATTGCTTCAAGCATTTCTGGTGGAAAGGATGAGGAGGCTGCCGCTGCGTTGAAAATGTTACTCAGATAAGGTGCTAAGATATGTTTAGAAGTGTGGTAATATTCCCCTATAAAGCCGTCTGGGCCCGGGGACTTTTTAGCGGGAATTAAGTCTTTCGTTTTCTGCACTTCTTCAGTGGTGAAAGGTAAATTCAGGAATTTTGTCTGTTGTGGTGATAATGTCGGGAGGGAGATGTCTTGTAGTAATTTATTTATCAAGTTAGTAGTGGGTTGTGGTGTGCCCGCATCATCTTTCAGGTTGTATAGAGTACTGCAGTAATGACTAAATGCGTTGGCTATGTCCTGTGGGTGTTGCATTTGGTGTTTGGTTGTTGGGTGTATGATGTAGGGGATTTTGGTCTTATGTCTGTGTCCTTTGAGTTGATGTGCTAATAGTTTCCCCGCTCTGTTCCCCTGCGCATAGTAGGTCATTTTTAGTCTTTGTGTTTTTGTCAAATTCCTCCAATAAAAGGATCCGAAGATCATGTCTCAAATGTGTTAGTTTTGCAGATATTGCAGGTGATATGTCCTTCTTATTTTGGGATTCTAATTTGAATATGTCGACCGTGAGGTTGTGAATTTTTGCCTGCCGCAGCACCCTTGCCCTAGCCCCTATTTTGATAAAGATTCCACGAATAAATGCCTTGTGGGCATTCCACAAGGTGAATTGGTTAGGCATTGAGGGTTCATTTAGCGAAAAGAATTCCTTCAAATGGTCTTCAATGTATTGTTTGTGTTGCGGATGCTGCATAAGGGAAGAGTTTGCTCTCCATAGAGATTTAGATATAATTGTGGAGGGATCTCTCATGGAAAGAGTGATTGACGCATGGTCAGAACATGTGATGGAGTTTATGGTCGAAGAGGCAGTTCTAGTCACCAGGGTGTTGACACGGCCACATATCATGCAGGTCTGCATTGTACATTGATTCACAAAGGGATGTAGTTGAGCGGACTGTTCTGGACGTGGTGTCAATAGTGTGATCTGGAACCATATTGAAGTCGCCACAAAGTACAAGCAAACCCTTCTTGTAGTTGTTCACTTTTTTCATGAGTTTATGGAAAAAATGGATCTGATGGGTATTGGGCGCGTATACATTTACTATAGTGTAAGTCACTTGGTTTATATCACATATTAAAATGAGAAAGCGACCATTAGTGTCTTTATATTCTGCATGTAGGGTAAATGCGACTGTCTCGTATCGCCGTCAGTACTCCCTTAGTTTTGGAGTCTGCGTTGACTGAGAAAACGTGTGTGAAGTTTTTGTATTTGCTGGAAGGTACAGATGATGCACAGAAGTGGGTCTCCTGGGCACACACTATATCACTTTTGCATCGCATAGCCTCTTTCCACAACGATTTCCTTTTTACCAGATGATTGAGACCCTTGACATTCATAGAAAGAAAGTTTATAGCCATGTCATAAAATAATGGTGCAGTTGTGAGAATTGGCTGTGCACTCGAGGGGAGGACCCAGACAATCCTATTTGTGGCTGTGTTGGAATGAACGGTGCTGTTCGTGTGTGCCGTTTATTCACTGTGAGGGTGGACCAATTTGTGGAGAGGCGTTGGTCACGGTGGTCATGGCTGTGACGAGGTTCAAGCGGTATGAGGTTGATGATCCTTCTTGTATGGGAGGCTTGATGTTCGTCTGGATGTTTCCGAATGGGCAAAGAGAGGAAGAAAAGAAAAAAGAACAAAAAACAAAAACACAAAACAGGTTCATAGTTAGAACAGTTCAAGATAGTGCAAAGGTTCATTGGAACCATACGGAGACCTGTCTCTAAGAGGTCTTATAGGGTTATACCCGAGTGCAGCTCCGTGCTGCTAAATCAAATCAGAGGGAAAGTTCAGGCCCAATGGGCAATCCTGGAACCCCTGTGTGGACATGTGAGGTCTCCTATTCTGTAAAATATGTTACATGTGAGATCTGGCATTTTTTGGTGTGACTGTTTTCCAGTCCTGGATTTGATCGCGTCTGTTGGGAGAGAAGTTGTTGTGGTCATCTGATTCAGGAAAAATTTTCCATTCTTTCAGTAAGGCAAGGCCCTTTTCGAGCGAATCTACAGTGTATGATTTATCTTGTTTTGTGATTGTGATTTTAGTCGGGAATCCCCATCTATATGGAATGTGATGGTTCCTGAGTACTTAAGTAATTTATTCAAATTCCTTCTTTTTTGCAGGGTGTGTTGGGAAAGGTCTGCGTAGAATTGAAGATTCTGATATTGGGATGGGACTTGTTCCTGCTTGCGCATCACTTGCATCAGTTGTTCTTTAATATGAAAGAAGTGCAGGCGCAGGATTACATGTCTAGGGATTTTTTTCAGGCAAGTGCGATGGTTTAGGCAGTCTGTGTATTCTGTCAATGGTAGTTTCCATATCAGAAATATCAGGCAGTAGTGAGGTAAATAGGCTTGTTGCATATGCTCTCAGGTCTGAGGGTTGTACTGACTCGGGGATCCCCCTTATTTTGAGGTTGTTCCTCCTGGACCTGTCCTCGATACCTGCCAATTTGTTTTTAATCCAGTTTGTGTCATCTTCTTGCTCCTCATTAGCGTCCACCAAATCGTTAATGGTGGACGCATACTCCCCCATCTTCCTCTCAATGTGGTCCACTCTGCCTTCTACAGCTTTCACTTCACTGCTAATTGTGTGCATACAGTTTATCATATCTGTTTGCAGTGTGCTCCTTAGTGAGACCAACATGTCCTTTAGGACTGTGTCTAACACTGGTTGATTCATAGTTGGGAATGAGGTTATGGAGTCTGGTAATTCCCTGGTGTCCTCTCCTGGGTCTGATACAGGGCTCAAGGCCAGGCTGAATCCATTGCCATCTAGCTTAATTTTTGTCTTGGCTGGGCTCCCTGATGGTGATTGTGGAGATGGAGAGTTTGTGCAGCTATGTGGCTGGTTATTTAGGGGCGATATGGCACAGTTAAGTGTATCTGGCTGCTGTTTATGGGCCGGCGTGGATGAAGCGCAGTCACCATTTTGCCTACCTCCATACCGCGGCCTTGTGAAGTTGTCCATCACTTTTGAGGCTTAGAGGCGCCTTTCCTTTTTTTGGTCATGCACTCCTCGGTTGCCCGGGTCGGATCACCGGGTTTTGGAGTTAAAACGGAGTGCTGGTTAGTAGTTTTCAGCCGCTTTGTCCACAGGTTCGCCGGAGCTCCAGAGATACGCTGCCATTCAGCTCCGTTGCAGGCCACTCCCCCCCCCCGTTGCCACTGTATTTAGATGTTCTCCCTGTGATAGAAATACTTTAATTAACAATATCTGTAAAAATAAATAAATAACGATGTTAAAACATGTATTCTATAATTATGGTGAGCCATTTAAAGGATAAGTTTGCTTAAAAAAAATGCATTTGATTTCAAAAACCGACAGCTAATATGGATAACTTCTCCCTGTACTGCTGTCACGGGGAGAATCTAGCAGTGGCTGCAGCATCGGGAACGTGTTACATGTTCCACCCTAAAAATGTGTGGCACATGTAACATGTTCCCAAAGGTAAACTTATCCTCTAAGGCCCATTGCAAAAAAAAAGCAAAAGGGCCCCCTGATTTTGCCTTCTTCCATGACTCTGGAACATTTCACTAAAATGGCTACATTTCATGGAAATGCCCTTATTTTCACAGAAATTTGAGTAAAGTTATAACTCTGTTTTGCTTATCCCAACTGGGAATATAATGCAAAACTTTCCTATAATCAAATGTTTTCTTATATTTTTAAAAGTTTAATGTTGATGTACAGATCAAATAACAAAGATATCTGTCTCATTAAAACATTCACAGTTTTTTTTTTTTTTTTAAAGTTAGCTAGTAATCAAATTAAAACATTTACAAGCTGATTATTTTTCCTTATAGCTTATAATACAAGTAAACTATTTTATTTTGTGAAATTGCCTTGTCAACTTGTCTTTTTTTTCAATTTAATTAGATCTGATATTTTAGTGGCAAAGGTTTGTTTTATTTTTATTGTTCATTCATAATTGTTTTCACTGCCTTATGTAATACTTCATTAATTTTATGAGCTACCATTTACTAGGTCCAGAGCATTTATATTATTATATTATCAATGTTTAACTTACCATTTATTTGAAAGCTTATTTAGCCTGTCTCCATTTATTTCATTCAGAAACATGTTAAATGTTAAAGGGCATGTTAAATTCAGTTGCTAGGATTTTTGCAAGGATTTTAAATGACCTTGTGCATATCCTTGAATGTGCTAAGTTATATGTGATGTCACAGTACAGAGTTTTTATATATGACAATGGTAAAGTTGCATTGAAATGTACTTACTGAAATGCAGTAAGATGCATTTACTAGAATAAGATCAGGAGGTAAAAGTAAGGCCGCGTACACACGAAGGGACAATCCCGCGGGATTATCCTCTGGACTGAAGTCCAGCGGATAATCCCCTCGTGTGTGGGCGCCGGCGGACTTTTTGGCGCCAAAGTACGGCGGACTAAAGTTTCAGGTTTTGTTTTCAAATTATCCGCTGGACTTGGAAGTCCAGCGGACAATCCCGCCGTTAGTGGGCAAGTCCGCGGGACTTTTGAAATGAAGGGACTTGCCGCTCATCGGCAAGTCCGTTCATTTAGCACGTGACTTCAGGTTACGTAGCTAGCGTAGGCAGTAAATGCCGCCGCGCTAGCTCCGCAAGCTGGCATGGATTTAAAGGGAATCCCCACGCCGAAAAAAACGGCGTGGGGGTTCCCCCCAAATCCATGTCAGACCCTCATCCGAGCACGCAGCCTGGCAGGCCAGGAAAGGGGTGGGGACGAACGAGCGCCCCCCCCCCTCCTGAGCCGTACCAGGCCGCGTGCCCTCAACATGGGGGGTGCCCTGGGGAAAGGGGGGCCGTGCGGCCCCCCCACCCCAAAGCACCTTGTCCCCATGTTGATGAGGACAAGGGCCTCTTCCCGACAACCCTGGCCGTTGGTTGTCGGGGTCTGCGGGCGGGGGCTTATCGGAATCTGGGAGCCCCCTTTAATAAGGGGCCCCCAGATACCGGCCCCCCACCCTATGTGAATGAGTATGGGGTACGATGTACCCCTACCCATTCACCTAAGGTGTAAAATGTAAAGTAAAAAAAAACACCCACACTTTTGAAAAAATAGTTTATTGCACTGCTCCGGGGGTCTTCTTCCGTCTTGGGGGTCTTCTCGCCGGACTCCCCCGCCATTTACCAAGCTCTTTTACCGAGCGAGGGGAGTCCGGCTACCTTCTTCGTCGTCGCCGCCGTCTGGGGGTCTCGATCCGCCTTCGGGGGTCTTCTTCCGTCTTGGGGGTCTTCTCGCCGGACTCCTCCCCTCTCTTCTGCTCTTTTACCTAGCTCTTTCACGAGGGGAGGAGTCCGGCTACCTTCTTCGTCGTCGCCGCCGTCGTCTGGGGGTCTCGATCCGCCTTCGGGGGTCTTCCGGGGGTCTCTTCTGTTCTTGCGGCGGTCGTCGTCTTCCGCGCCGCCGGCGCCTTGTCCTTCTTCTTGTCCTTCTTGTTCTTCTTCTTCTTCCGATGTTGACCCGTCGCTGTCTCTGCCCGGAATGCCTGTGCCGATCTGCGCTCGGACTTATATAGGGACATGGGGGACAGGGTCACATGCACATGTCACATGGTGACCCCGCCCCCTTGTGTTGTCACAGTCCCGGAGGATGCTGGGACTGTGACATCGCAAGGGGGCGGGGTCACCATGTGACATGAACATGTGACCCTGTCCCCCATGTCCCTATATAAGTCCGAGCGCAGATCGGCACAGGCATTCCGGGCAGAGACAGCGACGGGTCAACATCGGAAGAAGAAGAAGAACAAGAAGGACAAGAAGAAGGACAAGGCGCCGGCGGCGCGGAAGACGACGACCGCCGCAAGAACAGAAGAGACCCCCGGAAGACCCCCGAAGGCGGATCGAGACCCCCAGACGACGGCGGCGACGACGAAGAAGGTAGCCGGACTCCTCCCCTCGTGAAAGAGCTAGGTAAAAGAGCAGAAGAGAGGGGAGGAGTCCGGCGAGAAGACCCCCAAGACGGAAGAAGACCCCCGAAGGCGGATCGAGACCCCCAGACGGCGGCGACGACGAAGAAGGTAGCCGGACTCCCCTCGCTCGGTAAAAGAGCTTGGTAAATGGCGGGGGAGTCCGGCGAGAAGACCCCCAAGACGGAAGAAGACCCCCGGAGCAGTGCAATAAACTATTTTTTCAAAAGTGTGGGTGTTTTTTTTTACTTTACATTTTACACCTTAGGTGAATGGGTAGGGGTACATCGTACCCCATACTCATTCACATAGGGTGGGGGGCCGGTATCTGGGGGCCCCTTATTAAAGGGGGCTCCCAGATTCCGATAAGCCCCCGCCCGCAGACCCCGACAACCAACGGCCAGGGTTGTCGGGAAGAGGCCCTTGTCCTCATCAACATGGGGACAAGGTGCTTTGGGGTGGGGGGGCCGCACGGCCCCCCTTTCCCCAGGGCACCCCCCATGTTGAAGGCACGCGGCCTGGTACGGCTCAGGAGGGGGGGGGGGCGCTCGTTCGTCCCCACCCCTTTCCTGGCCTGCCAGGCTGCGTGCTCGGATGAGGGTCTGACATGGATTTGGGGGGAACCCCCACGCCATTTTTTCGGCGTGGGGATTCCCTTTAAATCCATGCCAGCTTGCGGAGCTAGCGCGGCGGCATTTACTGCCTACGCTAGCTACGTAACCTGAAGTTACGTTCGAAATGAACGGACTGCTCCGTGTGTGGGCTAGTCCGTTCATTTTCAAAAGTCCCGCGGACTTTTGGCCGGCGGATTATCCGCTGGAGAAGTCCGTGCGTGTGTGGGCAAGTCCACACCCTCGGAAAGTCCAGCGGACCTAGCCGGAAAGTCCAGCGGATTGTCCGCTGGACTTAGGTCCGCCGGGAAAAGTCCGTACGTGTGTACGAGGCATAACAGTGTACTGAGATGTTCTCCAAACATTTGCTTTCTTTAAATCCCATTTTCTGTTGAAACAATCCATTTATCATTAACCACTTGCTGACCAGCCGCCACAGTTGTACTGCGGCAACATGCCTCGGCTGCGCGAATCGCCAATATCTTATGTCACTGCCTTATTTGGCCACTAGGTGTGCGCACGCGCCCCCTGCTCGCCCACGGAGCCGATGTGAGTGCCCAGCGGTCGCGATCACTGCCGGGCTCCCGCGATCGCTCGGGGCACATGGAGAACCGGGATCTGTGTGTGCAAACAGTTCCCTGAGGGGAGAACAGACAGATCGTCAGTTCATACAGAGTATGAACAGCGATCTGTCATATCCCCTACAGAGTCCCCTCCCCCCTTCAGTTAGAACACATAATAGGGAACACATTAACCCCCTGATCACCCCTAGTGTTAACCCCTTCCCTGCCAGTGACATTTTTACAGTAATCAATGTATTTTTATAGCACTGATGCTGTATTAATGTCAATGGTCCCAAAAATGTGTCAAAATTGTCCGACGTGTCTGCCATAATGTCGCAGTCCCGATAAAAATCGCAGATCGCCACCATTACTAGTAAAAATAAAAATAATAAAAATGTTTTTGTAGACGCTATAACCTTTGCGCAAACCAATCAATAAATACTGATTGCAATTTTTTTATACCAAAAATATGTAGAAGAATACATATCGGCCTAAACTTTGGGGGATATTTATTATAACAAAAAGTTAAAAACATTGTGTTTTTTTCAAAATTGACGCTCTTTTCTTGTTTATAGCGCAAAAAACAAATCAAACACAATCAAACAATCGAAGATCAAACACCACCAAAAGAAAGCTCTATTTGTGGGAAAAAAATACACCAATTTTGTTTGTGATGCAACGTCGCACGGCCGTGCAATTGTCAGTTAAAGCGACGCAGTGCCGAATGGCAAAAAGGTGCTCTGGTCAGGAGGGGGGGGGGGTAAAATCTTCCAGGGCTGAAGTGGTTAAGCAGAAGAATTGTCTTTTAGTAATGTCTAATATGGTGATGGTGCTGTGCTGTCAAGTGTCATTGGCTGACAATTGACCACGTGGTAAGGGGTTGGGATCGACCCCTTACTCTGATCAGTGATCACGAGTCTCATTTACTTGGGTGATCACATTGCGTGCACCGTGTGCCTTTCAGGGGGGCTTGACAGGCATGCAAAGGAGATCTGTGCTGTAGCCATCATTTAGCTATGGATCTGAAGGGGTTAAATAATGTCCAAACTCAGTCTATAACAATATAACAAATTCTATTGTACACAAAAGTATCCGATGGAAAGTATCAAAACAGGAACCACCCACCATCACCAATAAAAAAGACAAACAAAGAAGAATACCCCCTAAATGGGACTTTGAAGGACCACCAACACAAATGTTGAATAGAAAATTATTTAATAATAAATAGTAGTAGATCAAACAGAATGATCAGTGATAAAAAGATGCAAATCGTCTAAAACATACATACATACATACATACAATGAACATGAACAAATGACAAAAAACAAAATCATAACAATAAGTATGGAATGACACTAATACTCTCCAAAAGGGTAAGGGAAAATTGTATAGAAAGCTATGGGCGTTACCTCATCCTATGACATTAGAAAAAAAGAGAAAAGAAGGAAAACCGACTTGATGGACTATATCGGTACCTGGACACAACGTGCAAACAAAAAGTGTTCAATATAAAATAGTTTATTTGATACAAAATATATATAATCTATAATCTCATTAAACACATATACATAAATACAGAAAAATTTTTATTAATTAATGTCATATAGCAGGTCATAAATCCTAGGAATGTCCTTCCTGAAATCTGGTTACAGCCTACTGACCTAGGCCATATCTATTATCTGAGCTTTGTCTTGAGGAAATTACATAGTATGTACAGATTTAAGTAGGTTTTATTCTATTTAATTTTGATTAATTTTACATTTTATATTTTTCACTTTTCTACTTGAACCTGTTTATTTGGTTCATCCAAGGATGTAATATCATCATTCATCCTTTTTCATTTACAGATTCACCAGAGTTTTGACTTAGGTCCCCTGTGTACATGGACATCATCTTCCTTTATTTACATCTATGGGTCTAACGCCGCCTCCATTTTTTTTTTTTTTCTTCAAAAAAAGTTTTATTGTTTTCAAAAAGCATACATTGTACAATTTGGCATTGTACGTCGATTAGCGACGTAGGATTTACATGAAATTCAGTATAACCATAAAGAGTATGTACTTAAACTCTGTGTAAATAGCCTATATTTTAGGTGATAAACAAGAAAAACGTGGTAAACATAGAACGAAACCTGACCTCTCAAGTGGCACCCCTAACGGGAACATTAGTGCCACAGGAGAGGAGAGGAATCACTAGTATATCATATATAATGTGGACAGCGTTAGCTATGGGTTAGTAGCATAGGTATCATAGTGTATATTCTCCAGGGGGTTGAAGTATTGCTCAGTCAAGAAGTGGAGCGTCAGGATGAATGCGGGTGTCTTTAATTACTAGTCACAGTTGTAGGCGCAGTTGAAGTCCATTTAATCCAGGGTTGCCAGTGAGCATTGGTCTTGGTATAACAACCATCACTGGTTGCTGTCATAAGTTTGTAGCTGTAGTGTAAGGCCACTATATTTAAGACTTGTGAGAGTGTCAAGGATGAGGAAGATTTCCAATGTCTAGTGAGGTTGAGTCTGGCTGCTAGGAGTATGTGTGTAGTGACATATCTGATGGGGTATGGGAGGTCATCGATGGTCAGGTTCAAGATTGCCAGAGCAGGTGACTGGGGGATTGGGATGTTGGCGATTTTGTTAAGAAGTTGGAATACTTCCGCCCAGTACTTTCTTACATCTGGGCAGAGCCAGAATATGTGAAGCATATTCCCTTCTGTAGAGTGGCATCTCCAGCAAGTGGAGGGGTTACGAGGGTCAAAGGCTGATATCCTGGAAGATGTAAGGTACCACCTTAATGATATTTTTTGTGTGAGTTCCCAAAGGGCGGCACATTTCGTGGATTTGTAAATCGTCTGGAATGCGAGTTGCCATTGTGTGTCTGAGAATGTGCGTGCTAGATCAGTTTCCCATCTGAGATGCGGGGACAGTTTGGCAAAGCAGTTTTTTTGGTGGAAGAGAGCGTAAAAATGGGAGATTCCCCTGGTGGTAGAAGCCGGGTTGGAGAGGAAGTCCCAGGTCTTGGGCTGTACCGTATAAAGGGGAAGAGGGAGGTTGCGCAGGGAGTGATATATGCGGAGGTAGGTAAAGTGTTCCGAGAGAGGGAGGTCATAGTCGATTTGTAGTTGGGGGAAGGATTTAAGGATGTTTCCATTGACAAGGTCTTGTATGTGTCGGATCCCCTTGAGGGTCCATAGTGTGATTGGGAGATCTGGGGTTAGGAACAACAAAGAGTCGAGAGGTATGCAGAATCGAGGAGAGGAAGAGTCTGGTGAATTGTGTGTGACCAGTTTTTTCCAGGCTAGGGCCGAGGCCTTCATAGTCGGAGAGATGTACGATGGAATTGTGGCCCCTAAGGGAGTAGAGAGTAGCTAAGATTTCAGATTGGATCCAGGGAGCGAGGAATTTTCTATTTGTGCCCATAGAGGATTTAAGTTGGATTGGAACCAGCTGGGTAGTTGGGCTAGGATGGCGGCTAGATAGTAGTCTTCAAAATGAATGGACCCTACACCTCCCATCAGTTTATGTTTAATTAATTTTAGGTGGGCACACCTGGGTTTCTTTCCTTTCCAGAGGAATTGGTTGTATAGTGTTTGAAGAGATCTGAAGAAGGATTTGGGGAGTGGGATGGGGAGCGTTCTGAAATAGTAAAGAATCTGGGGAAGGCAAATCATTTTGTAGGCTGCGAGTCTACCTGACCAAGATAGTTCATGTTTCGCTATATTTTGTGATATCTCTCGGATATTGCGTAATAGAGGTATAAAATTACTGGGGTATATGTGTCTAAGGGATCTCGGCAATTGGATTCCTAAGTAGGTGATATCTGCGTCAGCCCATGTGAAAGGGTATTGAAGCTGTAAAAGATTCCTAGTGGTAGCGTCGATGTTGATGTCAAGTATAAACGATTTGTTCGTATTCAGTTTGTAGTATGACACTGAGCTAAACCAGGTTAGTAGATTTTGAACCTCAGCCAGGGAGGAAGTCGGGTTGGTGAGGATAAGGATGACGTCATCAGCGAATAGGCTGATTTTGTGTGTTGTTGGTCCAATTCGCATTCCTGAAATTGCAGGATGGGTGCGGACATGTTCTGCCAGGGGTTCCATGAGTAAATTAAAAATAAGGGGGGACAGTGGACAGCCCTGGCGAGTGCCATTCGTAATGGGGAAAGGGCGGGAAAGCATACCGTCAGAGAATACCCGGGCTGTGGGGTTGGAGTAAAGTGCCATAATGGCATTTAGGATGGTGCCCTTAAAACCAAATTTCTGTAGAACATTCTGGAGGTATGACCAGTGGACTCTATCGAACGCCTTCTCTGCGTCCAGAGATAGGAGCAGAGAAGGTGTTCCGGTGGATTCAGCATGGTGAATGAGGTTTAGCATCCTTCTAGTGGCATCTGATGCCTGTCTACCTTTTGTAAATCCCGTTTGATCTTGGTGGATAAGAGTGGGCATAATCGTAAGTAGTCTCGTTGCTATAGTTTTAGCGTAAATTTTGATGTCAATATTCAACAACGAGATTGGGCGAAAATTTTGGGGGACATTCGGCTCCTTTCCTGGCTTTGGTATCGTAATTACAAGAGCATTCAGGTATTCTTTATTAAAAGTGGAAGAGGAGGCAGCGTCATTGAAGATTTCAGTAAGGTGTTGAGTCAGAAGCGGGGAGTATGTCTTATAGTATTCCCCTGATAATCCGTCTGGGCCTGGTGCCTTGCCAGTCGGTAGGGAGTCAATAGTCAGTTTAATTTCCCGTTCTGTAGATGGGGCATTGAGAGTCTGTAGTTGTTCTGTGGTCAAGGTAGGTAGATTCAATTTTTGGAGGAACATTTCAATGTCATGTTGTGAGGGTTGTGGAGTGAGGGGGTCTCTGTTTAAGTTGTATAGGTCACCATAGTAGTCGCTGAAAGCGTCGGCTATATCCTGTGGGTTGGTAAGGGGGATGTTCGTGTGGGGGTGAAGAAGTTGTGAAATCTTTGACTTGTCGCGTCTAGCTTTGAGGCGTTGAGCCAATTTTTTCCCCGCTTTGTTGGAGGTGGAATATGAGGTTGCCTTGAATTTTTTGTGGAGGAATTCATAGGAGTAGAGCAGTAGGGATCTAAGTTCTTGTCGTAGGGATAATAGTCGGTTCATTAAGGAGTCTCGGGGGTCAGTCTTGTGTTTTGTCTCGAGGTCTGATATTTGAGCTACTAATTCGTCTAGACGCTGCGTCCTTTTCTTTTTATGGTATGAACTCATTTTAATAAACATTCCTCTCATGAAGGCTTTATGCGCGCTCCACACCACTCCAGGGTCGGACACTGTTCCCTTGTTCAGCATGAAAAAATCAGTAATATGTTTTGATATGTCTGGCACATAGTTATTATGTTGGATAATGTAGTTGTTTACTCGCCAGAGACGTGCGTTACCTTGAAGAGTAGAGTCTTCAATGGTAATGGTAATGGGAGCGTGATCCGACCATGTTGTGGTGTGGATTGCAGAGTCAGAAATTTTTTGAAAAATCCATTTATCCGATAGAAATAAGTCTATTCGAGAGTACGAACGATGTCTGGGGGAAAAAAAGGTAAAGTCTTGTTCGGAGCCGTGATGGCACCGCCATACATCATAGAGATCTTGGACAGTTATAAATTTTTTCAATGGTGAGGGTTGTCTTTTCGCAGCTGAGGTAGAGTCCAAATGGAGGTCGGGGGTCAGGTTGAAGTCTCCGCACACTATCAAATGTCCCTTCTGAACAGGTTTGGCAGTGCGTAGGACCTTGTGCAGGAACTTCATCTGATGGGAGTTCGGGGCATATAGGTTAACAAGAGTGTAGGGCACTCTGTTAATGGTGCATATAAGGATTATATAGCGACCTTCAGGATCTGGGATAGACTGTAGCAATTGAAAGTCGACCGTATTTTTGATCGCTACCATAACTCCTTTAGATTTGCTGGAGTGGGAAGCATGAAAGGTGTGAGGGTAAAGTTGGTGTTTGCAGAGATGAGTGTCTCCTGGCAGCAGGTGGGATTCTTGAATGCAAATGACATCACTGTGGAGAGCTGTGGCAGTTTTCCATAGTGAGTGGCGTTTGGCAGGATGATTCAGTCCATTGACATTGAGCGATAGTATGTTAAGCGGCATCGTGTTTGAGGTGGTGTGAGGAGGGTATCAAGTAACACTTAAGCCCCATACACACGGTCGGACAGTGTTCGTCGGTTTGGCCGACGGACAAAGTCTTATCTCCTGCTGGAAAACTTTGCCGTCAACACGGTCCGATCACACCAAATCCGAGCGTGTGTACGCTTGTCCGACCGGACAAAGTGCTACGCATGCTCAGATCACATTACAAGACCAAAGCTATTGGCTACTAGCCTCTACGTAGTCCCGTCGTAGGCAACAAACGTCACCACGTTCAGAATGATCGGATTTTCCGACAACTTTGTCCGATCGTGTGTACGCAAAACCAACATCAGACAAAGTATGACGGACATGGTCCGACGGACCTGGTCCACGGATTGTCCGCGCGTGTGTATGGGGCTTTACAGTTAGTTGCTTGAAGACAGTTCTGGGTTTTTCTGGCGTCGAGTTGTAGATACTCGGGAGTCCAAGGGTCTAAGGAAGGGGTCACGTACCTGGTGGTGCGAGCCCGAGATTGCAGGGGGAGGCCTCCCTTGCGTCTCCCACTGTCTGCCCTGGTCCCCTGGTGTGGGAACAGGAGAGCCAGGAGTGAGGAGGAGCACGGGTGCCTGGCAGGATCAACAGACCGGTGGGAAGGAAACAGGTTAGCTGAGCAGGCAGGATCTCTGGGAAGCAGGCTCACAGGTAAACCGGTAAGCAGAGCTGGCAGGATCACAGGAAGCAGGCTCACAGGTAAACTGGATAGCAGAGCTGGCAGGATCACAGGAAACAGGCTCACAGGTAAACCGGATAGCAGAGCTGGCAGGATCACAGGAAAGCAGGCTCACAGGTAAACGGATAGCAGAGCTGGCAGGATCACAGGAAGCAGGCTCACAGGTAAACTGGATAGCAGAGCTGGCAGGATCACAGGAAACAGGCTCACAGGTAAACCGGATAGCAGAGCTGGCAGGATCACAGGAAGCAGGCTCACAGGTAAACTGGATAGCAGAGCTGGCAGGATCACAGGAAGCAGGCTCACAGGTAAACTGGATAGCAGAGCTGGCAGGATCACAGGAAACAGGCTCACAGGTAAACCGGATAGCAGAGCTGGCAGGATCACAGGAAGCAGGCTCACAGGTAAACTGGATAGCAGAGCTGGCAGGATCACAGGAAGCAGGCTCACAGGTAAACTGGATAGCAGAGCTGGCAGGATCACAGGAAGCAAGCTCACAGGTAAACTGGATAGCAGAGCTGACAGGAACTGGACAACGGCTTGGCAAGCAGGTTCACAGGTAAGCTTGGATAGCAGAGCTGACAGGAACTGGACAACGGCTTGGCAAGCAGGTTCACAGGTACACTTGGATAGCAGAGCTGACAGGAACTGGACAACGGCTTGGCAAGTAAGTTCACAGGTTCACTTGGATAGCAGAGCTGACAGGAACTGGACAACGGCTTGGCAAGCAGGTTCACAGGTAAGCTTGGATAGCAGAGCTGACAGGAACTGGACAACGGCTTGGCAAGTAAGTTCACAGGTACACTTGGATAGCAGAGCTGACAGGAACTGG
This sequence comes from Lithobates sylvaticus, assembly GCA_028564925.1. Classification (NCBI taxonomy): domain Eukaryota; kingdom Metazoa; phylum Chordata; class Amphibia; order Anura; family Ranidae; genus Lithobates; species Lithobates sylvaticus. Next base: position 241,512,940 of record CM053026.1, read on the forward strand.
ACAACGGCTTGGCAAGTAGGTTCACAGGTACACTTGGATAGCAGAGCTGACAGGAACTGGACAACGGCTTGGCAAGCAGGTTCACAGGTAAGCTGGGATAGCAGAGCTGACAGGAACTGAACACAGGAAACGGAACCACAGACTGGACTGGAACCAGCAGGTGAACAGGCTCGTTTACAGAGGGTCAGACTGCAGACTGGACAAAGGCTAAACAAGGAACCAAAGTTCATCAAGAAGTCAGGTAATGAATCTGAACTAGAGCAAGGTACAATGGATCAGGCAGGAGGATGGTCACTGGAAGCCGGGGTCGGGTACAGGCAGAAAGCAGGATAGTCTTTATGGCAAGCCGGGTCAAAGGAACAGGTATAACAGGATCAGGTTTCTTTTACTACACCACAACGCTGTAGAGCAGACAGCAAAGACCGTCTGCTCAAGTCAGGCTTAAATAGGCCGGCTGGTGCTAACTAGGGCGCGCGCCCTTCTCCCTGTGCGCGGTTCTGCACGTGCCCGCGCCCGGGCGCGCATGCGCATGCGCAATGGAATCTGAGGGCCAGGACGGCCCGGGTTTAGATTTCTGGCAGGATCTTCATGACATTGCCCCCCTCCTAGGGGCAACCTCCGGGTGCCCCTCTGGGCAAATCTCTCAGGGTGAGCTCTTTTGAAGGCTTGAACTAGACTCCTAGCATGGATATTACACTCGGGCTCCCAGGAATTTTCTTCAGGACCATATCCCTTCCATTTGATCAAAAACTGGTTCTGATTTCTCCTTTTTCTAACATTTAGTATGGCCTCTACCTCATATTCTTCCTCGCCATCTACCAAGACTGGGTCCGGGGGTACCGTCCTTCTGTTGGAAAAGGGGTTGGAAGTGGAGGGCTTTAACAGGGAAACATGAAAGACTGGATGGACCTTGAGGGAATCAGGAAGTTCCAACTCATAGGCTACTTCATTAATCTTTCGTTTGACTGGAAAGGGACCTAAGAACTTAGGGCCCAGTTTCTTTGAGGGACAAGCCAATTTCAGATTCAAGGTGGAGAGCCACACTGTGTCACCCGGTGCCAGTACCAATTCTCCACGCCATGGCCTGGGTCCGGGCCATGGTGTCCTGCAGGAGTTGGTTATTGGAAGCAAAGAAGTCAATCTTCTCCTGGACTGCGGGCACAGTACATTCAGGAAGGGAATTGGGCAGAAATGAAGGATGAAAGCCATAGTTGGCGAAAAAGGGTGTCTGTTGGGTGGCCGAGTGGATAGCATTGTTATATGCAAACTCGGCGACTGGTAACAGGGAGATCCAATCGTCTTGGGAGAAGGAAGAAAAGCATCGAAGATATTGTTCCAGGGTCTGATTGGTTCTTTCGGTCTGTCCATTGGTTTGAGGGTGATAAGCGGAAGAAAACGATAGCTCAATATTGAGGGCCTTGCAGAGTGATTTCCAAAACCGAGAGGTGAATTGTACCCCTCGGTCGGACACTATGTTGGCTGGTACCCCATGGAGTCTGATGACTTCTCGGATGAACACTTGTGCGGTTTCTGAGGCAGAAGGGGTACCCTTCATGGGAACAAAGTGTGCCATCTTTGACAGACGATCAACTATCACGAAGATCGTAGTGTGGTCCTCTGCTGGGGGCAGTTCCACAATGAAATCTATGGACAGCATTTTCCAGGGGCGATCTGGGACTGGTAATGGCTTGAGTAAGCCCCAGGCTTTGGTTCTGTGACTCTTGCTCCGAATACACACAGTGCATGTTTCCACAAATTTCCTGCAGTCTTCCCTTAGCTGAGGCCACCAGAAGGTACGTTGTACCAATTCAGTGGTTTTGGTGACACCAAAGTGTCCGGCAAGCTTGTGATCATGGCACAATTCCAGGACGGTTACCCGCAGACCCTCGGGAATGAAAATCTTATCCCCATGCCACAATAGCCCATCCTTGGCCTGCAACCCAGGACCGGGAGTGGGTATGAGGCCACTGGAGGCCCGCCTGAGCTGGGACAGTAGGTCTTTCTGTAACAGGAGAAAGTTTCCAGGGGCAAGGATAGTGTCTGGAGGGGAACCATCCTGGGATTTGTGATACATACGAGACAGAGCGTCCGGCTTCGCGTTTTTGGAACCCGGACGATATGTCACGTGAAAAGTAAAACGAGAGAAAAATAAGGCCCAACGGGCCTGTCTAGGTTTTAACCTCTTGGCAGTCTTCAGGTACTCTAGATTCTTGTGATCTGTGAAGATCAGGATTGGGTGAGTAGCCCCTTCTAGCAGGTAACGCCATTCCTCGAGGGCGGTCTTTATGGCCAGTAATTCCCGATCCCCCACATCGTAGTTCTTCTCGGCTGGGGACAGTTTCCGTGAGAAGAATGCCACGGGGTGTAGCAGGGCTTTGATGCCCTGTCTCTGGGACAGGATGGCCCCTACAGCTATCTCTGAGGCATCCACTTCGAGGACAAAGGGCAGAGAAGGATCTGGATGCCTCAGGATAGGGGCTGAGGTAAAGAGCCCCTTGAGGGCCTCGAAGGCCCCTTGGGCCTCAGGGGACCAATGAAAACGGGTACCTTGTTTGGTGAGTTGAGTAATGGGTGCCACTATGGCCGAGAATCCCTTGATGAATTTGCGATAAAAATTGGCAAAGCCAATGAATCGCTGGATCCCCTTTTTATCTGCGGGAACTGGCCAGTCCAGGATGGCTGAGATTTTCTGGGGGTCCATCCGGATGCCTCTACTGGAGATGATCAAACCTAGGAAGGGTATGCTTTCTACCTCAAAGAGACATTTTTCTGCCTTGGCATAGAGGCCATGTTGCCGGAGACGACCCAACACACTTTTAACATGTCCACGATGCAGCTCTAGGGAGGAAGAGAAAATTAGTATGTCATCAAGATAAACAACAGCAAAAACATCAAGGAAGTCCCGAAGTACATCATTTATAAAGGCCTGGAAGGTAGCGGGGGCGTTACAGAGTCCAAACGGCATCACCAGGTACTCGAAGTGCCCAAATCGAGACCGAAATGCCGTCTTCCATTCGTCCCCATCCTTTATACGTATCAAATTGTATGCCCCTCTGAGGTCCAGTTTAGAAAAGATGGAGGCCGTGCCAAGCCTCTGAAACAGTTCAGGTACCAGGGGAAGCGGGTAGCGATTTTTGACTGTGACCTCGTTTAGGGCACGGTAGTCCACACAGGGTCTGAGAGAATGGTCCTTCTTTTCTACAAAAAATATTCCAGCACCTGCAGGAGACGTGGATGGGCGGATAAACCCTTTTTTCAGGTTATCATCAATATAGTCCTTTAATTTTCCCTGCTCCACCTCTGTTAACGGGAAAACCCTACCGAAGGGAATCTTGGCCCCGGGAAGGAGTTCAATGGGACAGTCATAGGGCCTATGGGGTGGCAGCACATCTGCCCTTTGTTTACTAAACACATCCAGGTATGCATGGTAGACTTCAGGGATGGACTGACGTAGACCTGCCTCGTTTTCGAGGCAGAGCAGAGCAGAGGGTCCTGCGGGGGCCAAGGAGCCGCAGGACCTTTGGCAGTAGGGAGAAGAAAAGGCCACCTCTCCTGTGGACCAGTTGATGACCGGGTTGTGTGCTTGCAGCCAGGGGATTCCTAGAATGACTGGAAACAAGGGAGAAGAAATTATGTCCAAACATAACAGTTCTTGATGTGACTCTGAGATTACTGTGTGCAATGGGGCAGTCTCCTGAGTCACTGGGCCAGATTTGATGGTGGACCCATCCGCCAGGTGGACAGACAGGCCTTGTTTTCTCAGACGGAGAGGAATTCGATGTCGGACAGCAAAAGCAGAGTCCATAAAGCAACTGCAGGCACCAGAGTCAATGATAGCTGTGGTTTGTAGGGTCCTTCCTGAGAACTGGAAGGAAACAGAAAGGGCAAGATGAGATGAAACCCCGGTCACAGGATCCACATAACTGGAGAGAATAGTGGGGAACTTACGGAGTTTAGCCGGGCAATTCCGAACATAATGACCAGGCTCTCCACAATACAGGCACAGATTGTTGCTGCGGCGTCTCTGACGTTCAGCTGGGGTGAGAGAAGGCCGCAGGAGTCCAAGTTGCATGGGTTCGGATGCTGAAGAGGCATGAGTAGGTTTAACGGGGGGAGCAGTGCGGAAGTGACTAGGACCCCTGGGGAGCATCCAGGTAGGTCTTGGGGACCCCAAGGTTCGTTCGGCCCTACGCTCCCGTAGGCGCCGGTCAATTTGGATGCTTAGGTCTATGAGGGAATTCAGGGTCTGGGGTACCCCCACTCTGGCGAGCTCGTCCTTGAGTGCGTCTGAGAGGCCCATGCGGAATTGATGACGGAGGGCAGCATCGTTCCAGTCGGTGTCGGCACCCCAACGCCTGAACTCAGCCACATAGTCCTCTGCTGGTCTTCGACCCTGTTGGAGAGAACGTAAGGCGGCCTCCGCAGTGGTTGAGAGTTGGGGGTCCTCATAAAGCTGCGCCATGGCATCAAAAAAGGTGGAGAGACTGGTTAATGCTGCATCCTTTTGTTCCACGAGACGGTGGGCCCAGATTTGGGGATCCCCAGTCAGTAGGGCTACCACAAAACCCACCTTGGTGGTCTCTAAAGAGAAGGTCCTAGGTTGCAGGGCAAAATGGAGCTCACAGGAGTTACGGAAAGTTCTGAAGCTACCACGGGCACCCGTAAATTTCTCTGGAGTAGGTACCTTGGGCTCAGGTGGTAGCATCACTATAGTCTGGGTAGGTGCAGGCCCCGTTGGGGGTATTGCTGGGTGAGGAGTTCCTTGGGTACTGGATGGACCAGACAGGGCCAGTACCCGTTCCTCCAGCCGGGTATAACCCTGCTGGAGGTTCTTCACCGCTTCGGTCAGACCTGCCAGGTGTTGGCATAGCCCCTCCATGGCGGGGGCTCCCTGCTCGGGCTCAGACATGGCTGTCTGCTACTGTCACGTACCTGGTGGTGCGAGCCCGAGATTGCAGGGGGAGGCCTCCCTTGCGTCTCCCACTGCTGGTCCCCTGGTGTGGGAACAGGAGAGCCAGGAGTGAGGAGGAGCACGGGTGCCTGGCAGGATCAACAGACCGGTGGGAAGGAAACAGGTTAGCTGAGCAGGCAGGATCTCTGGGAAGCAGGCTCACAGGTAAACCGGATAGCAGAGCTGGCAGGATCACAGGAAGCAGGCTCACAGGTAAACTGGATAGCAGAGCTGGCAGGATCACAGGAAACAGGCTCACAGGTAAACCGGATAGCAGAGCTGGCAGGATCACAGGAAACAGGCTCACAGGTAAACTGGATGGCAGAGCTGGCAGGATCACAGGAAGCAGGCTCACAGGTAAACTGGATAGCAGAGCTGGCAGGATCACAGGAAACAGGCTCACAGGTAAACCGGATAGCAGAGCTGGCAGGATCACAGGAAGCAGGCTCACAGGTAAACTGGATAGCAGAGCTGGCAGGATCACAGGAAACAGGCTCACAGGTAAACGGATAGCAGAGCTGGCAGGATCACAGGAAACAGGCTCACAGGTAAACTGGATAGCAGAGCTGGCAGGATCACAGGAAACAGGCTCACAGGTAAACTGGATAGCAGAGCTGGCAGGATCACAGGAAGCAGGCTCACAGGTAAACTGGATAGCAGAGCTGGCAGGATCACAGGAAGCAAGCTCACAGGTAAACTGGATAGCAGAGCTGACAGGAACTGGACAACGGCTTGGCAAGCAGGTTCACAGGTAAGCTTGGATAGCAGAGCTGACAGGAACTGGACAACGGCTTGGCAAGCAGGTTCACAGGTACACTTGGATAGCAGAGCTGACAGGAACTGGACAACGGCTTGGCAAGTAAGTTCACAGGTTCACTTGGATAGCAGAGCTGACAGGAACTGGACAACGGCTTGGCAAGCAGGTTCACAGGTACACTTGGATAGCAGAGCTGACAGGAACTGGACAACGGCTTGGCAAGCAGGTTCACAGGTACACTTGGATAGCAGAGCTGACAGGAACTGGACAACGGCTTGGCAAGCAGGTTCACAGGTAAGCTGGGATAGCAGAGCTGACAGGAACTGAACACAGGAAACGGAACCACAGACTGGACTGGAACCAGCAGGTGAACAGGCTCGTTTACAGAGGGTCAGACTGCAGACTGGACAAAGGCTAAACAAGGAACCAAAGTTCATCAAGAAGTCAGGTAATGAATCTGAACTAGAGCAAGGTACAATGGATCAGGCAGGAGGATGGTCACTGGAAGCCGGGGTCGGGTACAGGCAGAAAGCAGGATAGTCTTTATGGCAAGCCGGGTCAAAGGAACAGGTATAACAGGATCAGGTTTCTTTTACTACACCACAACGCTGTAGAGCAGACAGCAAAGACCGTCTGCTCAAGTCAGGCTTAAATAAACCGGCTGGTGCTAACTAGGGCGCGCGCCCGTCTCCCTGTGCGCGGTTGTGCACGTGCCCGCGCCCGGGCGCGCATGCGCATGCGCAATGGAATCTGAGGGCCAGGACGGCCCGGGTTTAGATTTCTGGCAGGATCTTCATGACAGACTGCTGGAGGGGGTGCAATCAAAGGGGCACAATGGGTCATTTATGGTGGGGGTGTCCTAAAATCAAAAAATTTTGGGAGACCATCCTAAAATACATAAAAGACATAACAACGATCGAGGTAAAAAACGACCTTTGGGTGGTACTCATGCATGCCACATCCAAGGGAATCAAACAATATAAAGGCTCATTGATCCCCCATCTACTGAACGCGGCAAAAAAGGTAATCCCAAGGAGGTGGAAGGATAAGGAAAGCCCACCCCTATGGGAATGGGTTGACGCAGTGGAGTCCACTTACATGATGGAATGTGTGTTGTACACCGGGGAGGAGGACAGAGAGGCCACGAGGGCTAGATGGGAGAGTTGGAGAAAATTCAAGAGGTCTTGGAGCTACAGGGAGGCATTGCGAGTGCAGCCGTGACAACGGATTATTTTAACCTCCCTGGCGGTATGATTCTGGCTGGAATTTTGTGCTGAAAGCGGTACAATTATTTTGCATGGAAATGTGATGCTATGTATTATAGGCCTGCAATTCTTAGTAATTACTTACTTAAACCTGACCAAACAAGACTCTAGTACACATCCCAGATGTGATAAAGTTTAAAACACAAAATCACGATTTTAAATTTTTAAATAATATCATTTTATTCAAGAATATAATACAAACTAAAGAAATTTGTCAGACAAAGAAAATTTAATAAACATCCTGAGTGTGGTAAATTTTAAAACAGGGTACAGCACACAGTCCGACGTCACAATCCGGACAATAGAACCGGGTTTCTTTTCTGATTTTCTTCCGCCTGTCATCTTTGTTGGAACAGCAAACCACGCACATCCTGGTAGGTGCTGCCTTTCTTGCGGTTGGTGGTATATAGTCCATAAAATGACGACCTGTTAGGCGTTCTGGGTTGACAACACCAGCAGCACGTCGTCCATCTCTGTTTGCAGCTACTGATGGCCTCTGGTGTTTGAGGAAAATTTGCTCAGCCACCTTCCAGATAAAATCCGAATGAACAAGAGGCCTGTCACTTCCTGCTCGGTACAAGATGTACGCGTTCGAAAGGCATTGTTCCAGCAGATGCCTGAAAATCTTTTTGTAGTATTTCTTCTGCTGTTTCCGCATAGTCGGGTAAAAGGTCATTGCCTGATCAGCTCGGTCGACACCTCCCATGGTGCAATTGTAGTCGATCACGACTTGCGGCTTCAGCACATCTTTCCCACCTTTTGTGTGGACCATGGCAGTGGAGGTACTGTGCACAGTGCTCATGAGACACACGTCCTTCTTGTCTCGCCAACGTATTGCCATCATCTTCCCCTTCTGCCAGGCAACACTTTCACCGGTTTTCAGTTTTTTTTTGGCAAACCTAGATGGCATGTCACGTCGGTTAGGCCTAACCGTACCATAAGCATCAGTTTTGTTTTGGATCAAAACCTCGAACAGCTCTGGCGACGTATAAAAATTATCCATGGTGACGCAATATCCCTGGTTCAGTAATGGCTCCAGTAGTGTTAGGACAGATGATGTGGCCATCCCATAGCCGCTGTACCTGGGGTTGAATTTCGTGCCTTTACCGGTGTAAATGACAGAGTTCCATATGTACCCAGTGGATGACTCGCAGAGCATGTAGGATTTGATGCCAAACCGCGCTCTTTTCGATGCGATATACTGGATCCAGCTTAGGCGTCCCTTATAGGCCATCAAGCTCTCATCCACACTGACGTCCCTTTCTGGCACGTAGGCCCGCTGGAAATTGTTCCCAATCATTTGGCATACCTCCCAGATTTTTTTGAGCTTGGGCGCAGGATGCGTGGCCTCATCAAACTCTTCATTGTTGGTGAAGTGAAAATACTTCATGATGAGGGAAAAACGGTATTCCGACATCACGGTACCAAAAAACGGGGTGGCCAGTAATTTGTTGGTGGTCCAGTACCATTTCTGGCGCGGTTTCCCCACCACTCCCTGGAGAATAATGAGTCCGAGAAACAGCCAGATGTCCTCTTTAGTTACCGGTTCCCACCTTCTGCTTCGGGAAAACCTGGCATGCGGCGTAGCGGATTGCTGCATTTGGTAGCGATTTGTCTCTGTGACAATTTTTTGAATTACCTCCTCTGTAAGAAATAATTCCAGGTATGCCAGAGGGTTGCCACGCTCAACTTCGACCTTCATCCCAGGTGATCCAGTGAAGGGGAACCTTGGGGGCGCTACCTGGTCCGTATCGCACTCAATAGGGCACCAAGTGCGCACATCGTTGATGTCAGGTGCAGGATCATCACCGCTGTCACCGCTGTCACTTGTCACATCCGTGTCAGATGACAAATCTCCCCACGACTCGCTATCGCTCAGTTCTGGGAGCAACTCCGTGTCGCTGCCGCTGTCGCTGTCATCCAACTGCTCCAAAGGCGATTTTGTAGCGAGATGGCGCTTTTTGGATTCCATTTTAATTTTTTTTATTGGCAAGGGGCACTAGGGCAAGGCAAGGGGCACTGTATCAGTAAGATCTGAGATGATACAGTGTAATCCTCTCAGATTACACTGTATCACCTCTATTTATATGTGTGTGTGTTGTGCTGAACTTTTGAACTTTTGAATCTCCCGCCCAGTTCCGCTCCCATGCGCCGCTGCTGCTCGCAGGGAACGGAACTAGGAAGTGAGACGCCGTGATCGCGCTGGCGAACACAGCCGAGGACAGCCGAAGACAGCGGAGAACATCGCTGGAGCCCAGGACAAGGTAAGGGCTCCGCTGTATGCTCTGCACTGCTACCCCGAGCGTGACTCGGGGTTACCGCTCCTGACAAAAAAAGTCAGCCCCGAGTCACGCTCGGGGTTACCGCTCCTGACAAAAAAAAGTCAGCCCCGAGTCACGCTCGGGGTTACCGCCAAGGAGGTTAGTGCGACCGTGTGTATGCTCAAATCTGTTTCATCTGGAGAGGTCAAAAAGGCTTAGGTATAAGGGACATATTTTCTAAGAGCATATCATCAGGAATAAAAAAAAGTCCCTTCAAGATATACTATATATATTAAATTTAGATAAGCTGTGGGGGGGGGGGGGGGTAATAGGTCCACACATTTTTTATAACTTGAGACTGAAAATCCATCTAAACCTAGAGCCTCAGAGGGTTTTAGAGAAGCAATAATTGCCATAATCTCTTCTTCCATACAAGGGGCATTCAGAGAGTGTATCTGGTCAGCAGTTAGTTTAGGAAGAGGAAGGGACTCTAGCCATGCTATTACTGCCGTGTGGGCTGCCCAGAGAGTGGTGGGGAAAATTGAATCAACTGCATTAGTACAGAAATATTGTACCAGGCGGTCGGACAGCTTATCCAGGTAATCAGGATCCATGAGGAGAGAGTTGTTCAACTGTCACACAGCTGCACTGGGAGAAAGTCACACTTTGAAGGTGTAAAAGAACACTACATGATGATCAGACCAGGGGGATGTGTGGATACCAGCTTTGGAAGAATTAGGTAGGAGTATAGGGGAGATATAAATGTAGTCTATTTGAGATAGCTGTTGTGGGGGTGGGAATAGTAAGTATACTCTCTAGCAACCACGTTGTGTGCTCTGATGGGATTTAAGTAAACGCTGGAGAGTCTTGGGAAACACATGTGGTGTACTCACTTATGCCGCATACACACGATCGGACTATCCAGCCCGTGTGTGGGCTCCGGCTGACTTTTTCTTCCCAAAAGAAGTCTTGACTAAAAATGATCAATCCGGCTGGAAAATAAAGTGCCATCTGTCCCCACTGCCACCTGTCCCCACTTGCACCTGTCCCCAGTGCCATCTGTCCCCACTGCCACCTGTTGTCAGTGCCATCTGTCCCCAGTGCCACCTGTTGTCAGTGCCACCTGTCAGGGCCACCTGTCCCCAGTGCCACGTATAAGTGCCATCTGTCATCAGTGCCACATAGTGCCATCTGTCATCAGTGCCATATCAGTGTCATCAGTGCCACATATTAGTGCCATCTGTCATCAGTGCCACGTATCAGTGCCATATGTCATCAGTGCCACCTGTCAGTGTCACGTGCCATCTGTTATCAGTGTCACGTGTCATCAATGCCACGTATCAGTGCCATCTGTCATCAGTGTCACGTGTCATCAGTGCCACGTATTAGTGCCATCTGTCATCAGTGCCATGTATTAGTGCCATCTGTCATCAGTGCCACATGTCATCAGTGGCACGTAAAAGTGCCATCTGTCATCAGTGCCACATATTAGTGCCATCTGTCATCAGTGTCGAGTGTCATCAGTGCCCCGTATTAGTGGCATCTGTCATCAGTGCCACATCAGTGTCACGTGTCATCAGTGCCACGTATCAGTGACATTTGTCATCAGTGCCATATCAGTGTCACGTGTTATTGTCCTGGTGCTCCAGGGCCTTCAAAAGTGTAATAGGTAGTCAACAAGTTAGATGTGTAATTTATGCTTCTAGAACACCTGATGGTGCTCCGTGAATGTTGGGCCTCTCTAAGTGGCCAGACTGTGGAAAAGCCCCACACATGTGGTATCGTAGTACTCAGGAGGAGTAGCAAAATGTATTTTGGTGTGTAATTTGTGGTATACACATGCCATGTGAGAGAAATAACCTATTACAATGACAATTATGTGGATAAAAAGTAAAAAAAAAATTGTGGGAAAAAATGACAACATCAAAACCCTCACCATGCCTCTTACTAAATACCTTGGAATGTCTACTTTCAAAAAAGGGGTCATTTGGGGGATATTTGTACTTTCCTGGCTTGTTCGGGTCACAAGAAATTAGATAGGCCACCAGTACATCAGATGTGATAAATTTTGTATGATTTGCACCACAGCTTGTAGACTCTCTAACTTTCACAAAGACCAAATAATATCCACGAATTTGGGTTATTTTTACCAAAGATATTTAGCAGTATAAATTGCGGCCAAAATTTATGAAGAAAAATTTATAATTTGCTAAATTCTATCACAGAAACAAAGAAAAATTCGTTTTTTTTTCAAAATTTTTTTCATTTATAGCACAAAAAATAAAAAACCCAGGAGGTGATAAAATACCACAAAAAGAAAGCTCTATTTGTGGGAAAAAAAAAGGACAAAAAATGTATTTGGGTGCAGTGTTGCATGACTGAGTAATTGTCATTCAAAGTGTGAGAGCACCGAAAGCTGAAAATTGGTCTGGGCAGGAGGGGGGTTTAAGTGGCCAGTAGGCAAGTGGTTAAGCAAGATTTGCTTGGGAAAAAAATTAAAAAACAAAGTTAAATTCTAACCCTAACAGATATAATATGGTGACAGCTTTGTTTTTTATAAACAAAGCCATGTCAGTGGCATGGGTTTATTTATCGAAGAAACCATGTCTGTGATAGTTGCCACTGTATTTACGAGACCTTGTTGAACATTTGTAGTATATTATGTACTGAAGCCATGGAAGATTCAGGATTAGTAAGCATCAGGATGATGTTGTCAGCAAATAGGCTTATGATATGCTAAGATTTGTGGGTATGGGGTCCTGTAATGGACTGGGGGTTCCTGATATAGGTAGCCAAGGGTTCAAAGATTAAATTGAAAATTAACGGGGAAAGGGGACACCCTTGTCTTGTTCCGTTGGTGTTATAGAATGGATTCTATAATATCCCTGATGTATATACACGGGCAGATGGTTTTGAATAGAGAGCTATTATTGCTTGTAGTATGGGACCAAAATTTTGTAGGACCAGTTCTACATATCCCCAGTGGACCCTATCAAAGGCCTTCTCTGCGTCCAATGCTAACAGCAGAGAAGGCCTTTGCCGGAGCTTGGCTAAATGAATGACATTTATCAATCTCCGGGTGGCGTCTGAAGTCTGGCGCCCCCTGGTGAAACCAGTCTGGTCTGCGTTAATGATACTGGGTAAGATATCCATTAGGCGGTTGGCTATTAATTTGGCGTAAATTTTTAAATCATTGTTCAATAGAGAAATAGGTCTCTAAGTTTGCTAGAGTGTTAGGTTCCTTCCCTGGCTTGGGTAGGGCTATAATCATTGCTTCAAGCATTTCTGGTGGAAAGGATGAGGAGGCTGCCGCTGCGTTGAAAATGTTACTCAGATAAGGTGCTAAGATATGTTTATAAGTATCGCCGTCAGTACACCCTTAGTTTTGGAGTCTGCGTTGACTGAGAAAACGTGTGTGAAGTTTTTGTGTTTGCTGGAAGGTACAGAGGATGCACAGAAGTGGGTCTCCTGGGCACACACTATATCACTTTTGCATCGCATAGCCTCTTTCCACAACGATTTCCTTTTTACCGGGTGATTGAGACCCTTGACATTCATAGAAAGAAAGTTTATAGCCATGTCATAAAATAATGGTGCAGTTGTGAGAATTGGCTGTGCACTCGAGGGGAGGACCCAGACAATCCTATTTGTGGCTGTGTTGGAATGAACGGTGCTGTTCGTGTGTGCCGTTTATTCACTGTGAGGGTGGACCAATTTGTGGAGAGGCGTTGGTCACGGTGGTTATGGCTGTGATGAGGTTCAAGCGGTATGAGGTTGATGATCCTTCTTGTATGGGAGGCTTGATGTTCATCTGGATGCTTCCGAATGGGCAAAGAGAGGGAGAAAAGAAAAAAGGAACAAAAAACAAAAGCACAAAACAGGTTCATAGTTAGAACAGTTCAAGAAAAGGTTCATTGGAACCATACGGAGACCTGTCTCTAAGAGGTCTTATAGGGTTATACCCGAGTGCAGCTCCGTGCTGCTAAAACAAATCAGAGGGAAAGTTCAGGCCCAATGGGCAATCCTGGAACCCCTGTGTGGACATGTGAGGTCTCCTATTCTGTAAAATATGTTACATGTGAGATCTGGCATTTTTTTGGTGTGACTGTTTTCCAGTCCTGGATTTGGTCACGCCTGTTGGGAGAGAAGTTGTTGTGGTCATCAGTTTCAGGAAGAATTTTCCATTCTTTCAGTAAGGCAAGGCCCTTTTCGAGCGAATCTACAGTGTATGATTTATCTTGTTTTGTGATTGTGATTTTGGTCGGGAATCCCCATCTGTATGGAATGTGGTGGTTCCTGAGTACTTTAGTAATAGTATTCAAATTCCTTCTTTTTTGCAGGGTGTGTTGGGAAAGGTCTGCGTAGAATTGAAGATTCTGATATTGGGATGGGACTTGTTCCTGCTTGCGCATCACTTGCATCAGTTGTTCTTTAATATGAAAGAAGTGCAGGCACAGGATTACATGTCTAGGGATTTTTTTCAGGCAAGTGCGATGGTTTAGGCAGTCTGTGTATTCTGTCAATGGTAGTTTCCATATCAGAAATATCAGGCAGTAGTGAGGTAAATAGGCTCGTTGCATATGCTCTCAGGTCTGAGGGTTGTACTGACTCGGGGATCCCCCTTATTTTGAGGTTGTTCCTCCTGGACCTGTCCTCGATACCTGCCAATTTGTTTTTAATCCAGTTTGTGTCATCTTCTTGCTCCTCATTAGCGTCCACCAAATCGTTAATGGTGGACGCATACTCCCCCATCTTCCTCTCAATGTGGTCCACTCTGCCTTCTACAGCTTTCACTTCACTGCTAATTGTGTGCATACAGTTTATCATATCTGTTTGCAGTGTGCTCCTTAGTGAGACCAACATGTACTTTAGGACTGTGTCTTACACTGGTTGATTCATAGTTGGGAATGAGGTTATGGAGTCTGGGAATTCCCTGGTGTCCTCTCCTGGGTCTGATACAGGGCTCAAGGCCAGGCTGAATCCATTGCCATCTAGCTTAATTTTTGTCTTGGCTGGGCTCCCTGATGGTGATTGTGGAGATGGAGAGTTTGTGCAGCTATGTGGATGGTTATTTAGGGGCGATATGGCACAGTTAAGTGTATCTGGCTGCTGTTTATGGGCCGGCGTGGATGAAGCACAGGCACCATTTTGCCTACCTCCATGCCGCGGCCTTGTGAAGTTGTCCATCACTTTTGAGGCTTAGAGGCGCCTTTCCTTTTTTTGGTCATGCACTCCTCAGTTGCCCGGGTCGGATCACCGGGTTTTGGAGTTAAAACGGAGTGCTGGTTAGTAGTTTTCAGCCGCTTTGTCCACAGGTTCGCCGGAGCTCCAGAGCTACGCTGCCATTCAGCTCCAGAGCTACGCTGCCATTCAGCTCCGTTGCAGGCCACTCCCCTCGTTGCCACTGTATTTAGATGCTCTCCTTGTGATAGAAATACTTTAATTAACAATATCTGTAAAAATAAATAAATAACAATGTTAAAACATGTATTCTATAATTATGGTGAGCCATTTAAAGGATAAGTTTGCTTAAAAAAAAATGCATTTGATTTCAAAAACCGACAGCTAATATGGATAACTTCTCCCTGTACTGCTGTCACGGGGAGAATCTAGCAGTGGCTGCAGCATCGGGAACGTGTTACATGTTCCACCCTAAAAATGTGTGGCACATGTAACATGTTCCCAAAGGTAAACTTATCCTCTAAGGCCCATTGCAAAAAAAAAGCAAAAGGGCCCCCTGATTTTGCCTTCTTCCATGACTCTGGAACATTTCACTAAAATGGCTACATTTCATGGAAATGCCCTTATTTTCACAGAAATTTGAGTAAAGTTATAACTCTGTTTTGCTTATCCCAACTGGGAATATAATGCAAAACTTTCCTATAATCAAATGTTTTCTTATATTTTTAAAAGTTTAATGTTGATGTACAGATCAAATAACAAAGATATCTGTCTCATTAAAACATTCACAGTTTTTTTTTTTTTTTAAAGTTAGCTAGTAATCAAATTAAAACATTTACAAGCTGATTATTTTTCCTTATAGCTTATAATACAAGTAAACTATTTTATTTTGTGAAATTGCCTTGTCAACTTGTCTTTTTTTTCAATTTAATTAGATCTGATATTTTAGTGGCAAAGGTTTGTTTTATTTTTATTGTTCATTCATAATTGTTTTCACTGCCTTATGTAATACTTCATTAATTTTATGAGCTACCATTTACTAGGTCCAGAGCATTTATATTATTATATTATCAATGTTTAACTTACCATTTATTTGAAAGCTTATTTAGCCTGTCTCCATTTATTTCATTCAGAAACATGTTAAATGTTAAAGGGCATGTTAAATTCAGTTGCTAGGATTTTTGCAAGTATTTTAAATGACCTTGTGCATATCCTTGAATGTGCTAAGTTATATGTGATGTCACAGTACAGAGTTTTTATATATGACAATGGTAAAGTTGCATTGAAATGTACTTACTGAAATGCAGTAAGATGCATTTACTAGAATAAGATCAGGAGGTAAAAGTAACAGTGTACTGAGATGTTCTCCAAACATTTGCTTTCTTTAAATCCCATTTTCTGTTGAAACAATCCATTTATCATTAACCACTTGCTGACCAGCCGCCACAGTTGTACTGCGGCAACATGCCTCGGCTGCGCGAATCGCCAATATCTTATGTCACTGCCTTATTTGGCCACTAGGTGTGCGCACGCACCCCCTGCTCGCCCACGGAGCCGATGTGAGTGCCCAGTGGTCACGATCACTGCCGGGCTCCCGCGATCGCTCGGGGCACATGGAGAACCGGGATCTGTGTGTGCAAACAGTTCCCTGAGGGGAGAACAGACAGATCGTCAGTTCATGCAGAGTATGAACAGCGATCTGTCATATCCCCTACAGAGTCCCCACCCCCCTTCAGTTAGAACACATAATAGGGAACACATTAACCCCTTGATCACCCCTAGTGTTAACCCCTTGCCTGCCAGTGACATTTTTTACAGTAATCAATGTATTTTTATAGCACTGATGCTGTATTAATGCCAATGGTCCCAAAAATGTGTCAAAATTGTCCGACGTGTCTGCCATAATGTCGCAGTCCCGATAAAAATCGCAGATCACCACCATTACTAGTAAAAATAAAAATAATAAAAATGTTTTTGTAGACGCTATAACCTTTGCGCAAACCAATCAATAAATACTGATTGCAATTTTTTTATACCAAAAATATGTAGAAGAATACATATCGGCCTAAACTTTGGGGGATATTTATTATAGCAAAAAGTTAAAAACATTGTGTTTTTTTCAAAATTGACGCTCTTTTCTTGTTTATAGCGCAAAAAACAAATCAAACACAATCAAACAATCGAAGATCAAACACCACCAAAAGAAAGCTCTATTTGTGGGAAAAAAAGACACCAATTTTGTTTGTGATGCAACGTCGCACGGCCGTGCAATTGTCAGTTAAAGCGACGCAGTGCCGAATGGCAAAAAGTGCTCTGGTCAGGAAGGGGGGGGGGGGTAAAATCTTCCAGGGCTGAAGTGGTTAAGCAGAAGAATTGTCTTTTAGTAATGTCTAATATGGTGATGGTGCTGTGCTGTCAAGTGTCATTGGCTGACAGTTGACCACGTGGTAAGGGGTTGGGATCGACCCCTTATTCTGATCAGTGATCACGAGTCTCATTGACTTGGGTGATCACATTGCGTGCACCGTGTGCCTTTCAGGGGGGCTTGACGAGCATGCAAAGGAGATCTGTGCTGTAGCCATCATTTAGCTATGGATCTGAAGGGGTTAAATAATGTCCAAACTCAGTCTATAACAATATAACAAATTCTATTGTACACAAAAGTATCCGATGGAAAGTATCAAAACAGGAACCACCCACCATCACCAATAAAAAAGACAAACAAAGAAGAATACCCCCTAAATTGGACTCTGAAGGACCACCAACACAAATGTTGAATAGAAAATTATTTAATAATAAATAGTAGTAGATCAAACAGAATGATCAGTGATAAAAAGATGGAAATCGTCTAAAACATACATACATACATACATACAATGAACATGAACAAATGACAAAAAACAAAATCATAACAATAAGTATGGAATGACACTAATACTCTCCAAAAGGGTAAGGGAAAATTGTATAGAAAGCTATGGGCGTTACCTCATCCTATGAAAAAAAGAGAAAAGGAAAACTGACTTGATGGACTATATCGGTACCTGGACACAACGTGCAAACAAAAAGTGTTCAATATAAAATAGTTTATTTGATACAAAATATATATAATCTATAATCTCATTAAACACATATACATAAATACAGAAAAAAATGTATTAATTAATGTCATATAGTAGGTCATAAATCCTAGGAATGTCCTTCCTGAAATCTGGTTACAGCCTACTGACCTAGGCCATATCTATTATCTGAGCTTTGTCTTGAGGAAATTACATAGTATGTACAGATTTAAGTAGGTTTTATTCTATTTAATTTTGATTAATATTACATTTTATATTTTTCACTTTTCTACTTGAACCTGTTTATTTGGTTCATCCAAGGATGTAATATCATCATTCATCCTTTTTAATTTACAGATTCACCAGAGTTTTGACTTAGGTCCCCTGTGTACATGGACATCATCTTCCTTTATTTACATCTATGGGTCTAACGCCGCCTCCATTTTTTTTTTGATTGAGCCACTTAATATGGTGGCCATTTTAGATTCACATAACTTAAAGGTAGGCTGTTGAAAATGACCCACAATCATTGATCTAATTGTCCTCTATATAGATATATGACTAATATTGCTGTGCATTTCATGGACTTGACCTTTGTACCTTGTATCTTCCAGGCTTTTGTGATCCTTCATCTGACAATGTCTACCTGGTTCTGAGGAAGCCTTCGGGCGAAACGGGTCAACTAGCATTTATACATACATACATACATACATACTATATTTTACACCTTCTTCAGTGGCTTAGAGTATGGTAAAATATATTTTAGCTCAGTTGGAATGATTCCATGTTAAGAGCAAGGAAAGTCAATTATTAAGATGGAGCAATGGATGGACGCCAGACACCGAGCCGCTGTAAACTTGAAAGGAAGTTAATTCCGAAATCTGTGTAATAACAGGTACATGGCAACGACTTGGTTCCAAACGTGAACAATACGTGCTTGAAGGGCAATCAGGGCAAGGTTATAGCCAAGGCCTCAACTGGAGCTCCTAGATTGACTTGTAATACCTAGTAGTCGCTGACTTCATATACCCTGTAAGTATAGTAACCGTATATAAGACGTCTCCTCTTTCTGTGTCCGGCAGATCGAACAAGTATCAGGTTTGGAATACATAAGCCATATGCATAAGTGAGCAGTCTGTCTATGGAGTGTAGAGGTACTTTAGGACAGACATTGACTATACTTTTACCATCTGCAACATAAGTTATATACTCTGTTGTTTTCCTGCTCCCTCTATACAGGTGCCAGATGATGGTCAGAAGAGGCCTGCAGTGGGGAAAGGGTATCTTCCACTTGGCTCAGATGATGGTCAGCCTCCAAGACTCAGTCCTGCAGTTTGTGTAAATCCTGGTGATTCAGGAAGATAGCCACATTGATCTCCTCTATCTTGGTTGTAAGCGTAGCCTGACAGGTTGAACTTTGCTCGTATTGGCAGACGGCGGGTCTAACTTGGAGGAAGAGGAGCCGCTATCTTCCCCCTGCAGGTCCTTGTCTTGGTGGTGGAATCTATCCAGCTTTGCGGCGGCATCCATTATCTTACGAGGAGAAGACATGGCACAAAAGTGAGCGGGATCCCTGCAGGAGGATGCTCAATTGGAGAGATTTCAGAATAAGCAGCAAGAATAAAGAAAAATGCACCGTTAATGGAGCTCAGCTCAACCATGTCCTATGCCATGCAACTTAAGGCCAAGTTCCCTAATTTTTCCCAGCTCTTTCACTGCTTCCTCTCCTCAGCACCCTATCAGCAACAGACGCTCATGTGACAGGGTGACAGCACAAGGGCGCAAGTAAGAGACAGGGCCAGAGTGCAGTTATCCAATAACAGGATGTGCCTGAACAAGAGCCTTCCTGACAAGATCATCAGGTAATATTGAAATAAAAGTTGCAGATTTAAAAATCAAATGGAGGATTCCTTTTTAAAGTTACATTAACATGTCAATGCCTTTAGTTGTTGGGTTTATATATATTTTAGTGAATACAAAAATGATATGGAAGTTTTGGAAATTTAAAGTGGTTGTAAATCCTTACAAACCACTTGGACCTACAGGTAAGCCTTAATCTAGGCTTACCTGTAGGTCAAAGAAATATCTCCTAAACCTATACAGTTTAGGAGATATTTGCCAAAAGACAGGAACCGTTGTCTACGGCACATGCGCCGTAGACAGCGGCGCGCAGGCGCACTGAGCACGCCGCTGTCAACGGCGATATGCCGCGAGTGGCAGCTCACCGTGCACATGTGAGGGAGTGACGTCATCGTGGCTCCGTTGAATGACAGCGCCAGAGCAGCGAGACCCACCAAGAAGATGGAGGCTCCGTACACCAGGGGACAGCGGTGACTTCGCTCGCTCCTGTGTCAGGTAAGTGACACATAATGGACTACTATGCGATGCATTATGCTTTACCTTTGCAGGGAAACAAAGAGGAAGTAAACCCACCTCTTTAAAATTACACTATACTAGGGCCTGTTGACTTTCTCTGGATCCTCAATTGAATTATGCAAGCTTGTAATAATGTTTTATGTTAAAAACAATTCATGTAAACCTCCTTTATATTGCAACCAAAACAAGTTTTCTTGTTCCCTTTGTATTTATTTGCAAAGGTTAAGTGTCACTATAAAATGAACAGAATAGACAGCAGCCTGACTGACTAAGGAAGTATGCATGATATTTTTGTGTAGTTTTTGTAGTCTACACACACAAGTGATATTCGTTAATACAAATGCTTTCAAATGGGACGTTACATTGTGGATGATGAGTTTTCTTTAATATTTTATATAGATTCTGAGGGTTTCTTTTGATTTCTATGAGTTATTTATTTTCTGTGTGGCTATGTTAATTGTATTTTTTCTTTCTTTCCTTGTTCATCTCTGTTGGACTTCACTCACACTGTTCTTCAATGTCCCATTAATCTGTATACCCATTAATCTTCCACTTCTCCATAAATATCACAGTAAACAAACCTCTCCAGGACAATGAACTACAACAGTTTCAATATTGCTGTCTGCATTAATGCCAAGGAACCCAGTGGTGTTAGAATCTTATTCCATTAATACCCTTAAGCAGTAATGCTTTACATTAAACACTTCATTAGAAAGCTTAATGGGATTGTTTCCTTGGGTCCATTCCTTACTGTTCTTTACTGTAGTAATAGACTACTTATAAGTAAAAAAAATAATAAAAGCATGTATAACATGAACTATTTCCAGATAGACTTGTTTTTCTCGCTTGCTAAGCTAGCATGTTATTTACCAAACAAGTTATCCAAGATGCATCTTGTTTGTTTGAAGTATTTCATATGCGTTATTAAAGGGTAACACAACTTAGAAATGTTGATAACATATATAAAATCTAAATAAGCTTTTTCATAACCTAATACTAATTGAATAAAACTTTTTTAGTACAATCAACATCCAGCTATCAAACTAGAAATATGTCAACAACTTTTTTCATGTCAAATGAACAACAACTTGTCAAATGTAATTTCCTTCTCATATGTTTGGATCACTGCTCTTCCCAGTAGTATTTCTCTTATTACAACACTGCGGCTGATCCTGTGATCGTAGTAGGGAGACCGCCCCACTCAAGAAGCAGTGGATAACTATAGGAAGTGAATGGAATCCATGTATGAGTCCACAATGGCATTTGGAATGTAAATAAAGGTGTAAATAAAGAGTAGTTTTTTCATCAAAAACGAAGTTACACTTTAAAATTATTTAATCTATAATATATATCCTGGGGAAATACTTGTGATAGGATTCACTACACAGTCACTGAAAAGGTATTTGCCTACCATGGCCATTACAAGATGGTCCATCTTTCTGTTGGATTTTACACTTTGGAAAACGTAAAATGAGTAAGGGAACACCCAGTGATATGTGGAGACAAACAGAAGTACAAGGTAGGTGGTCTAAGATCCAGAATCTACTGTATAGTGAATTAACCTTGCTGATTAAGTAACCAAGAGATTAGCAGACAAAAAAAAAACATCTGCAAATGAAATTTTGCCTTTGTGTAACTGACCTTTTAAAGGCTAAGTTCATCTTTTCAGGCACAATTTCACTTTTCATAATAAATAGAAGCCTTGTCTTATGTCTTTCTGCTCAAGCCATCCCAATGTGCTTGTCTCTAACTTACCTCATCCATGGCTCTTGCACTACATACAGTGGTGTGAAAAAGTGTTTGCCCCCTTCCTCATTTCCTGTTCCTTTGCATGTTTGTCACACTTAAGTGTTTCGGAATATCAAACCAATTTAAACAATAGTCAAGGACAACACAAGTAAACACAAAATGCAATTTGTAAATGAAGGTGTTTATTATTAAAGGTGAAAAAAAATCCAAACCATCATGGCCCTGTGTGAAAAAGTGATTGCCCCCTAAACCTAATAACTGGTTGGGCCACCCTTAGCAGCAACAAGCGTTTGCGATAACGTGCAATGAGGCTTTTACAGCGTCCTGGAGGAATTTTGGCCCACTCATCTTTGCAGAATTGTCCTAATTCAGTTACATTAGAGGGTTTTCGAGCATGAACGGCCTTTTTAAGGTCATACCACAACATCTCAATAGGATTCAGGTCAGGACTTTGGCTAGGCCACTCCAAAGTCTTCATTTTGTTTTTCTTCAGCCATTCGGTGGTGGACTTGCTGGTGTGTTTAGGATCATTGTCCTGCTGCAGAACCCAAGTTCGTTTCAGCTTGAGTACACGAACAGATGGTCGGACATTCTCCTTCAGGATCTCTTGGTAGACAGCAGAATTCATAGTTCCTTTTATCACGGCAAGTCTTCCAGGTCCTGAAGCAGCAAAACAGCCCCAGACTATCACACTACCACCACCATATTTTACTGTTGGTATAATGTTCTTTTTCTGAAATGCAGTGTAGCTTCTACGCCAGATATACTTGGACACACACCTTCCAAAGAGTTCCACTTTTGTCTCATCGGTCCACAGAATGTTGTCCCAAAAGTCTTGGGGATCATCAAGATGTGTTGTGGAGAAATTGAGACGAGCTTTGATGTTCTTTTTGCTTAGCAGTGGTTTTCTCCTTGGAACTCTGCCATGCAGGCCATTTTTGCCCAGTCTTTTCCTGATGGTGGAGGCATGAACGCTGACCTTAACTGAGGCAAGTGAGGCCTGCAGTTCCTTGGATGTTGTTGTGGGGTCTTTTGTGACCTCTTGGATGAGTCGTCGCTGGGCTCTTGGGGTAATTTTGGGCGGTCGGCCACTCCTGGGAAGGTTCACCACTGTTCCATGTCTTCGCCATTTGTGGATAATGGCTCTCACTGTGGTTCGCTGGATTCCCAAAGCTTTGGAAATGGCTTTATAACCCTTTCCAGACTGA
This sequence comes from Lithobates sylvaticus, assembly GCA_028564925.1. Taxonomy (NCBI): domain Eukaryota; kingdom Metazoa; phylum Chordata; class Amphibia; order Anura; family Ranidae; genus Lithobates; species Lithobates sylvaticus. The sequence goes on from CM053026.1 coordinate 241,535,744, forward strand.
TAGATCTCAATTACTTTCTTTCTCAATTGTTCCTGAATTTCTTTGGGTCTCGGCATGATGTGTAGCTTTTAAGGATCTTCTGGTGGACCTTACTGTGTCAAGCAGCTCCTATTTAAGTGATGCCTTGATTGTGAACAGGTGTGGCAATAATCAGGCCTGGGTGTGGCTAGAGAAATTGAACTCAGGTGTGGACAACCACAGTTATAGTATGTTTTAACAAGGGGGGCAATCACTTTTTCACACAGGGCCATGATGGTTTGGATTTTTTTTCACCTTTAATAATAAACACCTTCATTTACAAATTGCATTTTGTGTTTACTTGTGTTGTCCTTGACTATTGTTTAAATTGGTTTGATGTTCCGAAACACTTAAGTGTGACAAACATGCAAAGGAACAGGAAATGAGGAAGGGGGCAAACACTTTTTCACACCACTGTAGATCTAGATCTAAAGGAGATTACACAATCAGATTGTATAGTGTATGGTGAGCTTTTTAGACTTCCAGGGATTTATTTAGCCTTTTTTCAATCTGCTCCTCATAGGCTGTTTTCAATAAGTTCATGCACACTCTGCCAAATGAACAATCTATGCAAGAAGAAGGTAATGCGCAACACAAGCACATCAAGGGGAGATTAGAGAACTGAATACATGGCTAAAGACATGTATAAGAGGGAAGGATTTGGGTTTCTAGAGCACTGGGCTGACTTTTCATTGGGGTACAACCTATATGCTAAAGATACAATGAAAAGAGAATAGCTGGAAACATTTACTTTATAGGCACTACTGATAAAAACAAAATACATTTTATTGAAACACACCACATAAAGTTTAAAATTACATATAAAAACAATGCTTGTAATAATGCAGAGTTGTCGGATCTAATGTCTCCAAAACAGCCGCCTGGATCAGGGATGCAAGTATCAGTATCTAATTCAGATTGCTGTTTGCAACCTATGTCTGAAGCGGATCAAGCGTGACCAGAACAGCAGCCACTTGGGCACCACATGCTTGACCAGACACATGATGACCTTCCATGCAGTTCTTTGGCAACAGCACTTGAAAGACCCACATCAAAGAAAAAGGCGGACTTCTCCTTGTTCCTCATCTGAGATCTCCAACCATACTATACCTCCAGTCCTCTCAAAAACCTGCACTGAGAGGAATGAAGGTATAGCAATAGGTGTCCCAAGTACTTGCAGCTAATCTGCTAGCAGTACACTACCATCTAATTTTAGCAGGCAAATTTCCCTACCCCAGTTGCTGAACCGTAAAAAGAAATTTGGTCCCAGCCATCCACATGCTCAGCGTCTAAATGCTAGCTTGGCCAAATTGCTAGCACTGCAACTGCTGCCTTTTCAGCTGGTAGACTCTGCCCCCTTTCGTGAATTTGTGGAATGAGCTGTACCTCAGTGGCAGGTTCCAAAACACCATTTCTTTTCATGGAAGGTCATAAAGGCTCTCTACTGGCATGTGGAAGGCAATGTTTTGGCCTCGTTGGACAGGGCGGTCAGCAGTAAAGTTCATATTACCACTGACTCATGGTCCAGCAGGCATGGAATAGGATGTTACCTTTCCTTCACGGTGCACTGGGTAACTCTGCTGGCAGCTGGGAAGGATGCAGGACAGGGTTCAGTGTTGTTATTCCACCACCATGCCGATTCTGCCACAGCTCTCTCCTCCACCCCTTCCTCTTCTTCTTCCTCTATGGCCTCTTCTGCAGATTTGTCCTCTGAACCAGTGGTGCACCGTAAGTGTTCAAGGGGCTATGCAAGCAGTCAGGCTAAAAGATGCCATGCTTGAGTTGGTCTGCCTAGGGGACAGGAGCTACACTGGGACAGAGATTGTCAGCTCTGCAGGGGCAGGCTCAGAGGTGGTTGACACCACACCAGCTTGAGACAGGAATGATTGTATGTGACAATTGCACCAACCTTCTCTCCGCCCTCCGACAGGGGCACTTGACCCATGTTCCATGTTTGGCACACATCCTGAATTTGGGGGTGCAGCGGTTCTTGAGCAGGTACCCAGGCTTACAGGATCTCCTGAGGCAGGCCGGAAAAGTCTGTAGTAATTTCCGCCGGTCATACAATGCCAGTGCTCGGCTGGCAGACATTCATAAGGAAAGCAACCTGCTCACCAACTGCCTAATTTGTGACATGTCCACCAGGTGTAACTCAACGTTGGAAATGCTGCAGTGGCTGCACACACAGCAGAGGGCCATCATTGAGTAGCTGTGCGAGTATGGCACCAGGACGGAGTCAGGGGAGCTTGGCTTATTTTTGCCACGCCAGTGGCTACTGATCAAGGATGCATGCACTGTCCTGTCACCATTTGAGGAGGCCACAAGGATGGTGAGCAGCCACAATGCATGCATCAGTGACACTGTCCCTCTAGTCTTCCTGTTGGACCACACGCTTCGTGGAATCATGGACAGGGCACTTCAGGCAGAACAGTGGAAGGAAGAGGAGGACTTCCTTACCTCTCAATGCCTCCTTTAGCCAGATAGCATTCCTGCGGGCCTGCCAAACACACAGGAAGAAGAGGAGGAGGAGGATTAGTCAGCATGGATGTAGAGGCTAACACTCAGTAGCATTCTTCAAGGGATGGTTTTCAGTCCCCAGAAACCCAAGGAGTTGTACGTGGCTGGGAGGAGGTAGTTACGGGATCATGTGATCCTTGGTGACCCAGAGGACTCAGAATCGAATGCCTCTGCAAACTTATGCTGCATGTTCTCCCTGATTTTGCAAAGCCTGCGAAAGGACCCTAGTATTCGTGGTATTAAGGAGAGGGATTATTACTGGCTGGCAACCCTTCTTGATCCACGTTACAAGGGTAAGGTTGCACAACTCATCCTGCCTTTGCAGAGGGAGCAAAGGATGAAACATCTTCAGGAGGCCTTGAAGAAAGGTTTGTGCAATGCATTTCCAGACCCTGGGAGGTTACAATTTCCTGGTGCTGGACAACGTGTTGCTGAGGCTTCATTCAGTCAGAGGAAGAGCAGTGGAGAAGGTGGCCGGCTGACCGGTGCCTTGAACCACTTAAGGCCCGCCTCCTGCACATTTACATTGGCAGAATGGCACGGCTGGGCACATCAACGTACAGGTACATTGCCCTCTAAGAGCCAAGCCGTGGGTTGTGCATGCGCCGCCGCCAGCGCGCTCGTGGCCCGGTCCTGAGCTCTGCGATCGTGGTCGTGGGACCCGCGGACTCGATCGCCGCTGGTGTCCCGCGATCGGGTCACAGAGCTGAAGAACGGGGAGAGGTAAGTGTGAAAAAACCTCTCCCCGTGCTTCCTAGTGAGGCTGTCACTGATCGTCTGTTTCCTGTCATAGGGAAAGACGATCAGTGATGTCACACGCCAAGCCACGCCCCCTACAGTAAAACAAAACACATAGGTCACACTTAACCCATACACTGCCCCCTAGTGGCTAACTCCTTCACTGCCAGTGTCATTTACACAGGAATCAGTGCATTTAAATAGCACTGATTGCTATATAAATGACAATGGTCCCAAAAATGTGTCAAAAATGGCCGATGTGTCTGCCATAATGTCACAATAAAAATCGCTGATCGCCGACATTACTAATACAAAAATTATTAAAAAAATGCTATAAAACTATCCCCTATTTTGTAAACACTATAACTTTTGCGCAAACCAATCAATAATCGCTTATTGTGATTTTTTTTTACCAAAAATATGTATGTAGAAGAATACGTATTGGCCTAAACTGAGAAAAAAAAATTTATATAATTTTTGGGGATATTTATTATAGCAAAAAGAAAAAAATATAGATTTTTTTTTTAAATTGGCGCTCTATTTTTGTTTATAGCGCAAAAAATAAAAAAACGCAAAGGTGATCAAATACCACCAAAAGAAAGCTCTATTTGTGGGAAAAAAAGGACGCCAATTTTGTTTGGGAGCCACGTCGCACGACCGCGTAATTGTCAGTTAAAGCGACGCAGTGCTGAATCACAAAAAGGGGCCTGGTCCTTTAGCTGCAAAATGGTCCGGGGCTTAAGTGGTTAAACAATTTTTCAGTGCCGAGGTCTGACCGATTCAAGCAACCATCGCCAGTGTCTGCATTACATGGTGCAGGAATATCTAGGGGCAAGAGCAGACTTGGAGATATTTCCAACAGAGCATCCACTGGGTTACTGGATCTTGAGGATGGACCACTGGCCAGAACTTGCTCAATATGCAATTGAGCTACTGGCCTGTCCTGCATCCAGCGTGCTTTCTGAATGCACATTCAGTTCTCCTGGAGGGTTTGTAACGGATCAAAGAGTGTGCCTGTCCACAGACCTTGATGATAGGCTCACATTCATAAAAATGAATCAGTCTTGGATCAGCAGCTGTCAAGCACCTGATGCTAATGTAACTGATTTTTTTTGCTATGGATGTGGGATCCCTTGAAGACTGCCTATGCTAACTATCCTATTCCTCCTCAATCTTGATGATGCTAGCTTCCAACAATATTTTTTATTTAGGGTACCACCACCACCACCCAAGGCCCAATTTTTGTTTAACAGGGGCATGTAATATATGTGATATAATATTTCACAGCAGGGCCCGTTCCTGTGCCCAACAAGAGTATCTGTGAGGGGTTACAGTGTTGTGGCACCACCACCACCCAAGGCCCAATTGTTCTGCCCCTGTTCAACAGGGGCATGTAATTACAATTCTTAATACAATATTTCACAGCAGGGCCCATTCCTGCACCCAACAAGTGTATCTGTGAGGGCTTACAGTGTTCTGGTACCACCAACACCTAAGGCCCAATATTCTGAAGAGTTTATAGGGCAGGCCATATATTACATATACTGCTGTCCAGAGTATATAGTGCCTGGGGGCCTGGGGAATGACCACGCCACAAAATTTGGGTGCAGGGTTCCCTTTAATACTCAAACCAGACCTGGAGGGCCTGCTATGGATTTTGGGGGTGACATCCACTGCATTTTTTTTGGTATTTTTGGTATTTTTATCTATTGTGCCGGGATCCGACAATACATTACAGCCTCGAGCAGTTTTAACCACTTGCCGACCGATGCACGCCGATATACGTCAGCAAAGCGGTGGGCAAATGGGAGTACCTCTACATCCCCTTTAAGAGGTAGGGATAGCAGGCATGCTCGCTGCGTACAGCCCGGCGATCGTGTCACGGAGCCGCAAAACAGAGAAGTGCCTATGTAAACAAGGCATTTCCCCGTTCTGCTTTGTGTCATGACAGAGATCACTGCTCTCTGTCATCGAGAGCACTGATCGCTGTCATGTGAGTTGAAGCCCATCCCCCCACAGTTAGAGTCACTCCCTTGGACACACTTAACCCCATTCATCGCCCCCTAGTGGTTAACCCCTTCCCTGCCAGTGTCATTTACACAGTAATCAGTGCATTTTAATAGCACTGACCGCTGTATAAATGACAATGGTCCCAAAATAGTGTCAAAAGTATCCGAGTTGTTTGCCATAATGTCGCAGTCCCAAAAAAAATTAAAGATCACCGCCATTACTAAAATCTTAAAAATGCCCTAAAACTATCCCCTATTTTGTAGACATAAATTTTTGCGCAAACCTATCAATATACACTTATTGTAATTTTTTTTACCAAAAATATGTATAAGAATACATATCGGCCTAAACTGAGGAAAAAAAATATGTTTTTATATATATATATATATATATATATATATATATATATATATATATATATAAAGATTTTTTTCCAAAATTGTTGCTCTTTTTTTGTTTATAGTGCAAAAAATAAAAACCGCAAATACCGCCACAAGAAATCTCTATTGTGGGAAAAAAAGGACGTCAATTTGGTTTGGGTGCAACATCGCGTTACCGTACAATTGTCAGTTAAAGTGACGCAGTGCCGAATCGCAAAAAGTGTTCTGGTCAGGAAGGGGGTAAAATCTTCCGGGTCTGAATCGGTTAAATTATTTTTTTTCCTTTAGAAATGTAATTTTGCTGTGGCACTGCTATAAACATGGGAAAGATGCACTAATTTACAGGCATACTAAGGATACCCCCTAGGCACGATATTTAACGGAATATTTCATTTTTATTGTTTCACTTTAAGCATTATTAAAATCACTGCTCCTGAAAAAACTGAAGTTTTTAAAACTTTTTTTGCATTGATACATGTCCCCTGGGGCAGGACCTGGGTCCCCAAACACTTTTTATGGCAATAACTGCATATAAGCCTTTAAAATTAGCACTTTGGATTTTTTATGTTCGTGTCCCATAGACTTTAATGGTGTTCATGTGTTTGAACTAATTTTTTGCCTGTTTGCATGTTCTGCAAACTGAACCTGGGGTGCTCGGCTCATCCCTACAAACAACCATTGGAAATTGTAAAATACATGTACATATTAAGAGTGAGATTGTAAACGCTAATATGCAGAGCCCTCTAAATCCTCCTGTATTGAATTGTATTGTAACTGTACTGTCTGCCCTCATGTTGTAAAGTTCTGCACAAACTGTTGGTGCTATATCCTTTATAATAATAATAATAAAATGTGACAATAAATTAATGTGTTTATTCACCAATGCCAGAAGTCTGCCAAGCAAAATTGGTGAGTCGGAAACTTTGGTGCACAAAGAGAACTATGATTTATGTGGTATTGCTGACTCTTGGCTTCATTCTTCACATGAATGGACTATTAATATTCCTCTTACCGAGAGACAGGGTAAAAAGGAAAGCTGGTTGTGTCTGTCCCTATGTGAGAAGGGTTCTCAAAGTGAGAATAATAGAGGATCTAATTGATAGAGAGTGTGATGAGGCTTAAGCATTATGGGTGGGACTGCACATGGGTGTGCGTACTACAAAGCTAACCATTGGAGTTTGTTATAAGCCACCCGGTGTTAATGAGGAGGTAGAGACTCATTGTACAGATAGAAACGACTGCAAGGGCTGGGACAGTAATAATAATGGGGGATTGTAACTAGCCGGACATTGACTGGAGTAATGACACTGCAGGAACAGTTAAAAGGCAAAAATGTGTAAACCTATTACAAGACAATTTTACTTTCAATATATTTTATTTTCAAAGTATATAGAATACAATTCAATACATTTAATTATTGTTTTAAAGTTTCATTAACACTAAATCCTGAATAATGATGAGTTTCTTAAAAATAAGCTATTAACAACTAGAAAAATAATAAGAAGGCATATTACATTCCTACTAGGCCAAATTAATAGACAAACCGGCCTGGGAAGGGTCATCCAACAAATAGAGATATTCCCGACCCCCACCACCCCTAAAGGGATCATACTGTGCCGGAGGAGAGAACCCCCCACCTCCCCAATGACCCCACCCCCTGATCAAAAAGGATATTTTGTCAGGAATATTCAGCCCAATAGGTAAGAATATAAGAAAAACTTATCTATAACTTTTATTATAATACAATAAAAGGGGATGATAAGTATCTTCCAATGTCATTTTCAGGTATCCCCAAAACAGGTAATTAAAAGGAGAGAAAAAGAGAAGGAAAGGAAAAGAGGGGTAAGAATGGGGATTCGGGTCTATCCTAATTCTGTGAAAGGGTGAGAGCCGGTGGGACACCTTGAGAAATAGAAATCCCTACATATTTAGCCCAAGGATCCCAGATTCTTTTTCGAACTGTAGGGTCTTGTCGACTAAGATGTTGGCCAATTTTTCTTGGGTCATTATCCAAGATACTTTTCTTCTAACCTCCGACATAAAGGGCCTAGGTTTTTTCTAAGCTTTAGCTATTGTAAGCTTGACTCCTGTGAGTATGAAGTGGATTAATTTTTGTGTGTACTTGGAAATTAGAGGTATATGGGCATTTAGGAGAGCTACAGGAATGGACCTAGGAATCTAAAAACCAGTCACCTTAAATATCATGTTAAAGACTTTGTTCCATAATGGACGGATCCTAGGGCATCCCCACCATATATGAACCAACGTTCCCAGTATAATATGCTAGACGAAGTAGTTGAACTGAAGATACCAAGATCCCAAATAATTTAATAATAATAAACAGGGGGAAAGTGAGGCCACAAGCCTCTGGGACTTTTTAAAGCGGTATCAAGATCTGGATAGTAATAATAAACAGTGGCGATGTGAATAAAATAGAGATTTTTATTTCCACATAAGGACAGGTAAAGACAAGGGGACACAGATAATATATCCATAAACTACAGACATATAAGTTAAATCAGACAAAATATGTGTGGAGCGCTACCATACTCGACATGTTTCACTCTTTGGAGTTTCTTCCGGAGATTCAAAGGTATGGCTCATAAATATGCTGAAATAACAAAATAGCATGAAAATGCATCCATTTTAGAAGTACAGTATAAGTGTACATGATTGAATAATTGATCAAGTTGGCTCAGTATACACATCAAAAAACTAAGCAAATACATATTCAAGTAATTTTACACATAGGTAATGACATGGGGCATAGAAAGCAGACGAAGAGATAGAATTGGACAGGCTGGTCTTACCACATATGCTTGGATAATATGGATAAAGTTGAACACATAAATGTCGATTTCTTATTAAAAGCAAATTTAGACATGAGGCAATTCAATCCCAGGAAGCCAAAAACGCATGAAGTCGCTTGCAGAGAGGCTCAGCGCTGGAGGATGGGCGGTTTAACCGCCGACTTCCTCCTTCTTAGGGCTCCTGGCAGGGAATGATGGCGGGGGAGGCTGCCTTAAGTAGTGGCTCTCCGACCCGGCGGCGTCTGACATCACCGACGGGTCGCGGACGCATAAACGGCGCCGTTCAATGGAGGACACCCTGTGAGGTGTATTGCGCATGCGCGGGCGACGAGCCACCTCGCCGGCGCATGACGTCATATTGCGCATGCGCGGGCGACGAGCCACCTCGCCGGCGCATGACGTCATAGCGGCCATTTTGGAAGGTCCTTTGCCCTTACTCTATTGAAAGAGAAAGGAATAGACAGTTACCCACAACGGGGAGCAAACGGATACGAATTACCGTTGCTAAATAATGTCTATAAGGAAACCTGTACAAAGGCCGAAGATGTCCTCACCAGAAAGGGCCAAAAATAGGGGGAAGTTCAAGGGTCAAGGATGATAGGTCTGTAGTCCTTACACCCCCTGATCAACCCCAGGGCGCCCGTACAAACGACTGTATCTGCATCTAGGCCCCAAAGGATAAATACCTCAAATTAAATAGAAAATATGCATCAATAAATGCATACAGTAGAAATTATCAATGTCATTACAAGTTAATTCTGTTAGCAGGCCAGCCTGACCATCTAACGCCTCATCTGCTTTTTAACATCGATAGATCAATAATTGTGATCGACATCATATAAAATGACAAACAAATTATACATTAAAATGATTGGACATGAAACGAGAACAAAGAAAGATAAAGAAAAAAAGGGAAAAGGATCATATAAGAGTCCTTTTGAAACTGATCTATAGAAATGATTTAAAGCTAAGAGCATCATTTAACCCTGGAGGGGTCGTGGCTTTGAGGTCAAAGATCCAACGAGCCTCTCGCTGAAGTAAAGTGTGGTCATAGTTTCCCCCCCTTTCTCCTGGGGGTACATGTTCAAGTGCGTAGAAATGCATTTTGTGATCATCATGATTGTGAAACAGCCCCATGTGGCGGCTGATGGGGGTCTCCATATTCTTTCCACGCACCAGGGATACATGGTCCCTGATGCAGTGAAAGAATGGGCATTTTGTTTTTCCTATGTAAAAGGCTGTGCACTTGCATGTCATAATGTATACCACACCAACAGATTGGCAGTTAACCGAAAATTTAGGTTTGTAAATACGTCCATTGGGTAATGCAATTTGTTTTGATGCGTATAAGTAGCGACAGAAGTTGCATTTATGGCAAGGTTTTGTTCCAAATTTTTTTTTGGTATTTAGATAGCCTGCTCCAGTAGGAGCATAGTGGCTGCGTACCAGAGTATCTCTAAGGGATTGAGATCTTCTAAACGTAATTTCAGGATGGTCTCCCAAGTGTTTGAAAACCAAAGGATCAGCCTTGAGAAGGTACCAGTATTTGCAGAAAATCTTACGCACCTGGACGTGATGGCCTGAAAAACTAGTAATTATTCTAATTCCTGGGTCAGTGGTAAGGGGTTTGTTTCCATGGATAAGACTAGAACGGTTTTGCCTTTTGGCTTTGAGGTATAACCTTTTTAGGCATTTTTGACTATAGCCACGGTGTCGCAAACGCAATTGTAGTTTTTTGGCCTCCACCTCAAACTGTGAGTCTTGACTACAGTTACGTTTGATGCAAAGGTACTGCCCATACGGTACACTAGCCACCAGAGGGCTGGGATGAGAACTAGTTGCATGCAGCAAGGTGTTTGCTGCTGATGATTTGCGGTAAAGGGTGGTTCCAACATTTCCATCCTCATCCGCAAAAATTTGAATATCGAGAAAGGTTAGGTGTGACTGACTCCTTTCCATTGTGAATTTGAGGTTAAACGTGTTGATCTTGAGTTTTTCAAAGAAGATCAACAGGTCTGTCTCGGTGCCTGTCCAGATAAAAAACACATCATTGATGTATCTTCTCCAAATAGGAATCTGATCTAAGAGGGTTTGTATATCATCTCTATGGAATAGGTGTCGCTGCCACCCCCCCAGATACAGGTTGGTGTACGAGGGGGCACATTTGGTCCCCATAGCCACACCCTGTATCTGGAGGTAGTGGGAGTGTCCAAAGAGAAAAATGTTGTTGTTCAAAATAAATTCGAGCAACTTTAAAATAAATTAGTTGTATTTCCTAGATGACTCGATGCTCTCGGAAATGAAGCCCTCCACAACTCTGACACCCTGTTCATGGGGAATGGAGTTGTAGAGGGCTTCAACATCAAGAGCAACGAGCCAAGAGTCAGGAGGTATTGAGATCCCATCCAGAGCTCTCAATAAGTCCCGAGTGTCCTGTAAGTAAGAGACAAGTCCTTCAACATGTGGGCGAAGAAAGTCATCCACCAATGCACTTGCATTTTCGGTTAAGCATCCGTTACCAGAAACTATGGGGCGACCTGGGGGGTTAGTGGCATTCTTGTGAATTTTAGGTAAAGCATATAGGGTGGGGGTTTTTGGGGATAGAATATTTAGAAAGTCATAGGTTTTTTTTAGTGATGAGATCCTGATAAAAGGCTGAACTTAGTAATTGTTTAAATTTGTTGATGGTATAGTTAACGTGTCTTTCCGGTATCTTGAGATACCATTCACGATTTTGTAACAATTGAGTGACCATCGACTCGTACTGACAATTGTTCATAACGACCAAGTTTCCCCCCTTGTCTGAGGGCTTGATGATTATACTTGTTTAAAGTTGTAAGGAACGCAAAGCTTCCTTTTGTTGCAAGGTGAGGTTGGATTCAGGTGGATCGTGCCACTTAGTTTTACGAATTTCATTGGTTACTTGTTGGGTAAATGCCCAAACATTTGGATTTCCTTGTAAAGATGGAAAAGTGGTTGATTTGGGTTTATATTCCTTTGAGGAGGAAACCGTGGGAGGAGGGACAGAGAGACGAGGCGCAACCTGGAGAAGGGCATCGGCCTCTGCCAGGTCCACCTCGTCAATGTGTCCCTCGTCCCACAGCTCCATGAGTACCTCCATGGCTTTTATATCATTGATAGTCATTTGTTTTGAAGGGGGAAAGTTGGTCGAATTGTCAGCAGGAGTCGAGGGGCACGGTTTGTCAAACATGATGCGAAACATTAATTTTCGCGAAAAAAGATTTAAATCTTTAATTAGTTCAAAAGCATCTATGGATTTAGTTGGGCAGAAAGTTAACCCCAATTTTAACACTGACATTTGAGCTTCAGTGAGTGTAATAGAGGATAGATTGATTATTTCAAAGTGATTTTCGATTGTTTGGTCTGTGAGATCACTGATTCCGTTTGTTTTCTCGGGTCTTGTACTGATTGGGTGAATATCGGTGCAGTGCGAAAACCCGACTCAGTGTTGGCTTCAGCCAATCCCCCAGGGGGGGGGGGGCTGGAGCAAAAAGATGAGTGGAGCCGTGAATAGTGTTGTCTAGTGAAACAAGTGTTTTAGGGTTTACCAGAAGCCTTAGCAGCTGAGGCTCTAGTACTAATTTGAGTGCGATTCAGTATAGGAGAACGCTTAGGTTTTCCACTCAGTGCATTTAAATTACCCTCCATACATGTGTGTTGTTGTGACTTCTTAGATAAAGTTCAGAGATTCAGAGGTTCTTTTTGGTGATTCTTCTTCTTTTTTTTTAAAGGTCCCAGTTATAAGCCTGATTGTTATCATATGAGAGCTTATCTCTCATAAACTTTTTCTATTTAGTTTTAAGTAGCTCTGATACATAATTTTCCAGTCCCTCCTTGAGCGCAGTCTCCCGCTCAGTGAAGAGTGCGTCCAAGGAGATTGCTTTGTTGTCTTCATAGAGTTTTTCAATTTCCTTATCAACATTTATTAATTCAGTAGTATAATGACAACAAAGGAGTTTCATCATCTGAACAGAGCATTGTTGTAAATTGGCTTCCCATTGGGATTTAAAGTCAGATTCCAATTTCTGTATGGTGGGGGAAAATTTGAATTTTTAGACCCCAGGGGGACATTTGATCATCAACATATTTAGAGAAGTACCATTTGTTCCAATATATTCTCGACTTCCTTTCCAACATACGTTGGAGTCGCAGGAAAAAGCGATCCATAGTAAGACCGCCTCCCGCAGAATTTTGAGACCTATAGAACGTATCCATAAGACCCTCAAATGCTTGACCACAGTAGTTGGCCATAGATTTTTAGGAACGGAGGTGATGCTGTAGCGAAAGATCAAACAACAGAACAAAGTAACAAAAAATAGAATAAAAGAAAGACAGCAAGTTTCTTTACCAAACATTAGAATGACATGTATACAACATGATTATAGGACTAATAATTGGTTCAATTTCTGCTTCATCTATAGAAGTGATAGGCGGGTAACGCCTTGGGGATAAAGTATAATATGCTAGACGAAGTAGTTGAACTGAAGATACCATGATCCCAAATAATTTAATAATAATAAACAGGGGGAAAGTGAGGCCACAAGCCTCTGGGACTTTTTAAAGCAGTATCAAGATCTGGATAGTAATAATAAACAGTGGCGATGTGAATAAAATAGTGATTTTTATTTCCACATAAGGACAGGTAAAGACAAAGGGACACAGATAATATATCCATAAATTACAGACATATAAGTTAAATCAGACAAAATATGTGTAGAGCGCTACCATACTCGACATGTTTCACTCTTTGGAGTTTCCTCAGGAGATTCAAAGGTATGACTCATAAATATGCTGACATAACAAAATAGCATGAAAATGCATCCATTTTAGAAGTACAGTATAAGTGTACATGATTGAAAAATTGATCAAGTTGGCTCAGTATACACATCTAAAAACCAAGCAAATACATATTCAAGTAATTTTACACATAGGTAATGACATGGGGCATAGAAAGCAGATGAAGGGATAGAACTGGACAGGCTGGTCTTACCACATATGCTTGGATAATATGGATAAAGTTGAACACATAAATGTCGATTTCTTATTAAAAGCAAATTTAGACATGAGGCAATTCAATCCCAGGAAGCCAAAAACGCATGAAGTCGCTTGCAGAGAGGAACACTATAGAATATAATGAGATCGTTTAGACAGGGTAGTGAAATATAGGGCCAATAAATTGGTGCTCAGGGAGCTAGACATAGTCATCAAAAGATGCATTGGCATTAAATGAGTTACCTGAACAGGTTAATGGTATGAGAAATGAGAGAAATTGAAAAGAGTGTACAATACACTCTGATTGCTGAACTTCAAGGTTCCGAAGTGCAGGTATAGTGCACACTAGTAATTAGTGCTGCATGGGGTCAAAAATTGAGATAGGGTTTATCTAGAGGCAAGATATGAAAATAAGTTTTAAGCCCCATACACACGGTCGGATTTTCCGATGGATTCTGTCCTATCGGACAATGTTGTCGGAAATTCCGACCGTGTGTAGGCACCATCGGACAGTTTCCATCGGATTGTCCGACGGACAAAGTCCTATCTCCTGCTGGATAGATTTTTTGACAACAAAGTCCGATCACACCAAATCCGATTGTGTGTAGCGAATTCCGACGGACAAAGTGCTACGCATTCTCAGATCACATTACAAGACCAAAGCTATTGGCTACTAGCCTCTACGTAGTCCCGTCGTACGCAACGAACGTCACCACGTTCAGAATGATCGGATTTTCCGACAACGTTGTCCGACCGTGTGTACGCAAAACCAACATCGGACAAAGTACGACGGACATGATCCGACGGACCTGGTCCTCGGATAATCCGAGCGTGTGTATGGGGCTTAAGTATAGAGCCACCAAAAAAAGTTACTGAAATAGAGCAATATTAGCTGAGGAGAATTTATGAAGAAAATTAAGAATCTTACCCCTTTGCAGTATGATAGTAGCGGGCTCAGCGCTGGAGGATGGGCGGTTTAACCGCCGACTTCCTCCTTCTTAGGGCTCCTGACAGGGAATGATGGCAGGGGGAGGCTGCCTTAAGTAGTGGCTCTCCGACCCGGCGGTGTCTGACATCACCACCGGGTCACGGGCGCATAAGCGGCGCCTTTCAATGGAGGCGCATGACGTCATAGACGCGCCGCAATAGCGGCGTGATAGCGGGCATTTTGGAAGGTCCTTTGCCCTTGCTCTATTGAAAGAGAAAGGAATAGACAGTTAGCCACAACGGGGAGCAAACGGATACGAATTACCGTTGCTAAATAATGTCTATAAGGAAACCTGTACAAAGGCCGAGGATGTCCTAACCAGAAAGGGCCAAAAATAGGGGGAAGTTCAAGGGTCAAGGATGATAGGGTGTAAGGACTACAGACCTGTCACGTACCTGGTGGTTGAGCCCACAAATGCAGGGAGCGGCGTCTCGTATACCTCCGGCTCGAGAACCCCTGGTAGAGTAGACAGGGGCTCGGAAGCACAAAGGGGCACAAGTGCCTGGCAGGTTACAGATGTAGGGATGGTCCGGACGTCTGGAATGCTGTAGGACGACCTGTAGAAAACTAGGGCAGGAACCCTATAGTGGCAGGCTGGCAGATGGGAACTGCGGATAGCCGGAAGAGATTGGAGTCCGGAACGGAAGCAGGTCACAGGCAGGCCGGGTCAAACACTGGCGGGCAAATGCGGTACAAAGTCAGCAGGCAAGGCGTAGTCGGGAAGCAGACCGGGTCTTTAACAGGCGGGCAACAAAGAACCAAAGGAACAGGCAGAAGAGATGTCGGGACAAGCCGGGATCGGAGACAGGCAGCAGGCATGGAAAGTCGGGAACAAGCCGGGTACTGGAATCAGGTAACAGAAGTCAGGTAGCACAAGGATAGCTGGTATCTGGGGGTCACTGGAACGCTGTAGACCGGACAGAAAGATGGCATGGACAAGATCTTCTTTAAATAGCGCACCTGGCGCCAAACGGACTCAAACAGTGCGCGTGCGCGCTCCCGCGCGTCCGTGCATGCTCCCGCGTGCCCGCGCGCGCTGAGCGGCTCTTCTGATGGAGACACTGAAGCCAACTCTCCTACCGGCAGACAGGGATCCTGGACGCCTTTCTTGACACACCCCCTGATCAACCCCAGGGCGCCCGTACAAACGACTGTATCTGCATCTAAGCCCCAAAGGATAAATACTTCAAATGAAATAGAAAATATGCATCAATAGATGCATACAGTAGAAATTATCAATGTCATTACAAGTTAATTCTGTTAGCAGGCCAGCCTGACCATCTAACGCCTCATCTGCTTTTTAACATCGATAGATCAATAATTGTGATCGACATCATATAAAATGACAAACAATTTATACATTAAAATGATTGGACATGAAACGAGAACAAAGAAAGAGATAAAGAAAAAAAGGGAAAAGGATCATATAAGAGTCCTTTTTAAACTGATCTATAGAAATGATTTAAAGCTAAGAGCATCATTTAACCCTGGAGGGGTCGTGGCTTTGAGGTCAAAGATCCAACGAGCCTCTCGCTGAAGTAAAGTGTGGTCATAGTTTCCCCCCCTTTCTCCTGGGGGTACATGTTCAAGTGCATAGAAATGCATTTTGTGATCATCATGATTGTGAAACAGCCCCATGTGGCGGCTGATGGGGGTCTCCATCTTCTTTCCATGCACCAGGGATACATGGTCCCTGATGCGGTGAAAGAATGGGCGTTTTGATTTTCCTATGTAAAAGGCTGTGCACTCGCATGTCGTAATGTATTCTAATTCCTGGGTCAGTGGTAAGGGGTTTATGCTTTACCTAAAATTCACAAGAATGCCACTAACCCCCCAGGTCGTCCCATAGTTTCTGGGAACGGATGCTTAACCGAAAATGCCAGTGCATTGGTGGATGACTTCCTCCGCCCACATGTTGAAGGACTTGTCTCTTACTTACAGGACACTCGGGACTTATTGAGAGCTCTGGATGGGATCTCAATACCTCCTGACTCTTGGCTCGTTGCTCTTGATGTTGAAGCCCTCTACAACTCCATTCCCCATGAACAGGGTGTCAGAGTTGTGGAGGGCTTCATTTCCGAGAGCATCGAGTCATATAGGAAATACAACTAATTTATTTTAAAGTTGCTCGAATTTATTTTGAACAACAACATTTTTCTCTTTGGACGCTCCCACTACCTCCAGATACAGGGTGTGGCTATGGGGACCAAATGTGCCCCCTCTTATGCCAACCTGTATCTGGGGGGGTGGGAGCGACACCTTTTCCATAGAGATGATATACAAACCTTCTTAGATCAGATTCCTATTTAGAGAAGATACATCGATGATGTGTTTTTTATCTGGACAGGCACCGAGACAGACCTGTTGATTTTCTTTGAAGACTCAATATCAACACGTTTAACCTCAAATTCACAATGGAAAGGAGGAGTCAGTCACACCTAACCTTTCTCGATATTAAAATTTTTGCGGATGAGGATGGAAATGTTGGAACCACCCTTTACCGCAAATCATCAGTAGCAAACACCTTGCTGCATGCAAATAGTTCTCATCCCAGCCCTCTGGTGGCTAGTGTACCGTATTGGCAGTACCTTTGCATCAAACATAACTGTAGTCGAGACTCACAGTTTGAGGTGGATGCCAAAAAACTACAATTGCGTTTGCGACACCGTGGCTATAGTCAAAAATGCCTAAAAAGGTCATACCTCAAAGCCAAAAGGCAAAACCGTTCTAGTTTTATCCATGGAAACAAACCCCTTACCACTGACCCAGGAATTAGAATAATTACTAGTTTTTCAGGTCATCACGTCCAGGTGCGTAAGATTTTCGGCAAATACTGGTACCTTCTCAAGGCTGATCCTTTGGTTTCCAAACACTTGGGAGACCATCCTGAAATTACATTTAGAAGATCTCCATCCCTTAGAGATACTCTGGTACGCAGCCACTATGCTCCTACTGGAGCAGGCTATCTAAATACCAAAAAAAAATTTGGAACAAAACCTTGCCATAAATGCAACTTCTGTCGCTACTTATACGCATCAAAACAAATTGCATTACCCAATGGATGTATTTACAAACCTAAATTTTCGGTTAACTGCCAATCTGTTGGTGTGGTATACATTATGACATGCGAGTGCACAGCCTTTTACATAGGAAAAACAAAACGCCCATTCTTTCACCGCATCAGGGACCATGTATCCCTGGTGCATGGAAAGAAGATGGAGACCCCCATCAGCCGCCACATGGGGCTGTTTCACAATCATGATGATCACAAAATGCATTTCTATGCACTTGAACATGTACCCCCAGGAGAAAGGGGGGGAAACTATGACCACACTTTACTTCAGCGAGAGTCTCTTTGGATCTTTGACCTCAAAGCCATGACCCCTCCAGGGTTAAATGATGCTCTTAGCTTTAAATCATTTCCATAGATCAGTTTCAAAAGGACTCTTATATGATCCTTTTCCCTTTTTTTCTTTATCTCTTTCTTTGTTCTCGTTTAATGTCCAATCATTTTAATGTATAATTTGTTTGTCATTTTATATGATGTCGATCACAATTATTGATCTATCGATGTTAAAAAGCAGATGAGGCGTTAGATGGTCAGGCTGGCCTGCTAACAGAATTAACTTGTAATGACATTGATAATTTCTACTGTATGCATCTATTGATGCATATTTTCTATTTAATTTGAGGTATTTATCCTGTGGGGCCCTGATGCAGATACAGTCGTTTGTACGGGCGCCCTGGGGTTGATCAGGGGGTGTAAGGACTACAGATGATGCCTCATTAAGGCGAAATGCGTCGGGATACGAATTGCTGATGCCACTGCTGCCAAATCCGTTTTTATACATGCCTACTAAATCTTTGTACATGTGAGTACCCATTCTTTTATTTATTAAATTACAGTTTACCTGACGGTATCACGCTATATGGTCTCATTTCTCTTTATCGGTAACACCTTTGGGGATGAGCCACATACCATACCTGCCTACTACTTCTATCTTGAGTTACCATCAATTATTCAGCGCATAGACTTGTCGGTGGTCACCATACATCACCAACTGGAACTACTGCCCACGTCGGTGTATTGCAAACACCACACAGCAATTTTGACTCATACGGCGTAAGCCCATCTGAGTCCACTCTAGTCGGTAAGCCTTCCCATAATCGGTGACGGAATACATCAGACAAGCCGCACAAATCACCTAAATGTTTTAATATATTCACTTTTGTCACTATATGGTGTATTATTTATTAATTCATTTTCACTATAATTCATTTTCACTACAATTATTTATTTATTGTCTAAAGATATGAGACACAATATTGTTTAGTTTGTGATCATTTTTGAGGTCACGTCCTCCTTATACAATCAGTTTCATGCAATATTGGTATTATATTGGATGTCATTTATAGAACACATTTCCATCACTGGTTATCTATATTGATTTGGGTAATGTGTTTTTTGATATTATCTCTTAATTGTGTTTAATAATCACTATTGAGCGCCGCACTTATTTTCATTCACATTTTTCCATTTAATTTACTAGTGTCGTGCAGGCTGCTGGATCTATTTATGTTTAGATAGCGCGGTTTTTCTCCCCTCCCCTTTTTTCTGTTAATGGTGTAAGGACTACAGACCTATCATCCTTGACCCTTGAACTTCCCCCTATTTTTGGCCCTTTCTGGTTAGGACGTCCTCGGCCTTTGTACAGGTTTCCTTATAAACATTATTTAGCAACGGTAATTCGTATCCGTTTGCTCCCCGTTGTGGGTAACTGTCTATTCCTTTCTCTTTCAATAGAGCAAGGGCAAAGGACCTTCCAAAATGGCCGCTATCGGAGAGCCACTACTTAAGGCAGCCTACCCCTGCCATCATTCCCTGTCAGGAGCCCTAAGAAGGAGGAAGTCGGCGGTTAAACCGCCCATCCTCCAGCGCTGAGCCCGCTACTATCATACTGCAAAGGGGTAAGATTCTTCATTTTCTTCTTAAATTCTCCTCAGCTAATATTGCTCTATTTCACTCACTTTTTTTGGTAGCTCTATACTTAAACTTATTTTCATATCTTGCCTCTAGATAAACCCTATCTCAATTTTTGGACCCCATGCAGCACTAATTACTAGTGTGCACTATACCTGCACTTCGGAACCTTGAAGTTCAGCAATCAGAGTGTATTGTACACTCTTTTCAATTTCTCTCATTTCTCATACCATTAACCTGTTCAGGTAACTCATTTAATGCCAATGCATCTTTTGATGACTATGTCTAGCTCCCTGAGCACCAATTTATTGGCCCTATATTTCACTAACTTGTCTAAACTATCTCATTATATTCTATAGTGTTCCTCTCTGCAAGCGACTTCATACGTTTTTGGCTTCCTGGGATTGAATTGCCTCATGTCTAAATTTGCTTTTAATAAGAAATCGACATTTATGTGTTCAACTTTATCCATATTACCCAAGCATATGTGGTAAGACCAGCCTGTCCAGTTATATCCCTTCGTCTGCTTTCTATGCCCCATGTCATTATCTATGTGTAAAATTACTTGAATATGTATTTGCTTAGTTTTTTGATGTGTATACTGAGCCAACTTGATCAATTATTCAATCATGTACACTTATGCTGTACTTCTAAAATGGATGCATTTTCATGCTATTTTGTTATGTCAGCATATTTATGAGCCATACCTTTGAATCTCCTGAAGAAACTCCATAGAGTGAAACATGTCGAGTATGGTAGCGCTCTACACATATTTTGTCTGATTTAACTTATATGTCTGTAATACACACACAGCTCCACGGTCCTGCTGTGTTCCCGGGCAATCGCGGGTGCCCGGCGGACATCGCGGCTGCCGGGCACGCGCACTGGGTCCCAAGCAACATTGCGGGTGTGCGCGCGCCCCCCCCTAGACAGCCGGGAATGGGAGGACGTCATATGACGTCCACTCAGGATGGGAGATCCATTTTGTGGACGTCATATGACAGTCCACGGTATTGAAGTGGTTAAAAATGGAATCTTTATCAGGTTGGGAGGGTGAGCTGTAAACTTTGGAGTAAAAATCTTAAAAGGCGTCCAAGATTTTGACTGGATTAGCTGTGGGGGGTTGGCCTGCTATTCTGATCTTGGGCATAGCATGAATTTTGACTTGAGTGTTTTGTCCCGAGTAATGACCCTGTTTTGTTTGTGTGTAAATAAAATGTATTACTACTCCATCGTATCACCTTTTCTGCTTGCGTAATGAGGGCTAGGTTGAGATCCAGTCTAGTTTTAACTAATAGGGCAGTAGAAACCGAGGAAGGATCTTGTTTGTGACTAGCTCTGAGGGCTGCATACTCTGTTTCTAGATGCTCTATGTCAGCCTTTTGTTCTCTTTTGGTTTGGGTTGAGGCTTGGATAATTTTACCTGAATGAAGGCCTGGTGGGCAGCCCAACGGGTTTCAGATGAGGTGTCCCCCGTGTCATTAAAAGAAAAGTAATCTTTAAGTGCTTTATCGATTATCTCTTCAGTAGCTGGGTTAGAGAGAATGGACTCATTTAGTTTCCATTGACCTTGTTTCCTACTTAGCATACCAGAGCATATAGTTATGATGACCACCGAATGATCAGATAGAACTGTGTCTTTAATGTGAGCGCTGTGTATCAATGGTATTTGGTATGTGGGGGTCAGGATATGGTCTATTCTAGCATATGTGTTATGAGGGTGTGAGTAATGTGTGAAATCACGCTTAGTAGGGTTTAGTTCCCTCCAGGCATCAGCTAAACCATGAGTAGAAATTATTCTGGTTTTTGGCTTTCTTTGGTTGGGCTAGTCAATTGATCCTTTAAGGGTTTGGATTTATCCAGAACCTGATCGAATGCTACATTTGTATCTCCTCCAATATGACTGTGCCCGCAAGCATGGGGTTCAATGTGTCCATGATAGTCTTAAAAAAGACATCTTGTCCTCTATTGGGAGCATAATATTACACAATAGAGTAAAGGTTAGGTGATATTGGGGGAAGTGTGGATGTATACATTTGGGACTATACCTTAAAGGAAAATGCATCTCTTTGAGTAGGAGAATATCTATGTGGAGAGATTTGTGGTAGTCCAGAATTTTCCTTCTTTTGATTGGTGAGTTTAAGCTTTGAACATTGTGGGTTGCTATTTTAAAAAGGGCCTGTGTGTTATCAGCCATGGAGACCATTAAAGGTGTACTCGTGAACTAAGTCCTCACTCACCCATGTAAGTCTTCTGACCAAAAACGTTTCAATTACCTCATCCAATAGGTAAGTGCGGTGGATGGTATCCATTGTTAATCTGAGAATGTGGATTTCTGTAACATAATGAAAGGTTAGACATGTATCAATAGAGAGGGGAATAGAACAGAAAGAGAAAAGAGGGGAAAGAGAAAAGTCTCCTAACATGCAAAACCAGGGTTCGGGGGGGGGGGGGACACCCCCCAAAACCTGAGAAAAAAAACAATAGAAGTCTGACCTGTGGGTTTGGTTTCAGACAACCTAGTCCCTAGAGACCTGTGGGTTTCCAAGGAATAGGTGACTGTGCATGTGGACCACCCCTGCACAGGGCGCCCGTAATTTTTTTTTAACAAAAATAGCAAGACAAGATAATTTTATGTAATTATGCAGTGTCACAACCCTTTGAGAGTTACATTTTTCCATGAGATCCTGGACATCTACAGCAGATATATACTGTTAACACACACATAAACCTATAATTGGAAAGTATAAACTAAAAAATAGGAAGTCTGTGGGATTGTGAACAACTGTAGAACAGGCAAGGGGGATAAAAGAAAATATGAGGGGAGAAACCCCTAAGGAATGTCACAGATAGATCTGTGAACGGACTCAAAGTTCGATTAAGAGACAAGGAATAAGAGTGGGGCAAGAATCCGCAATCATATGGGTCCATTGTCCTTAATTTTCCTTGCCTTTCCCTTGTTCCGGGTTGGGTCTTTTGACTGAGCTGGAGCAGGCAGTAGCGGTATCCATTTTTAAGTTGTAGCAGCAATCTCTCCCCTTCCTGGAGGCTGGAAAAGGAATAGGAAAAGGAATAGGATCTCCCTTTATCAGTAAACTTGACTGCAAATGGGAAGGCCCATCTGTATTTTATTTCTTTCTGTGTGAGGACCAGTAATAATGGCTTTAGTGCCCTCCTGCGTTGAATTGTGGAGGGGGATAGATCTGCGAAAAGCTTAATCAGGTGGCCATGGCAGATTATTTGGGGAGCAGACATGGCATGTTTCATGACCTCATCTTTTACAGCATAAAAATGGGGCTTGGCAATAATATCTCTGGGTTTCCATCCTTTCTAGGAGGCCCTAGAGCTCTGTGTGCTCTATCCAGTTCTAGACAGTGCTGGAGGATATTAGGAATCATGGTTCTGATAATTTTCTGGACTGCTAATGGTATTTCCAGAACAGATTCAGGTAGCCCCCTGATCCTAATGTTATACCTGCGTGACCTGTTCTCCAGGTCATCAATTCTGGAAATAGAGTCTAGTTTTTCCTGGACAGTGTATAAGTGTTTAGCATTTTGGTTCGATGCAGCCACTGTTTCCTCCAGTTTGTGTTCTATGGTGTCAATTCTCATTCCCAGATTTTGAAAGTCGGCTTTCAGGTCCCCAGTAATTTTAGCCACTGTATGTGCTAGTCCCCTGTCAAGGAGTTCTGAAAACGTTTGAAATAGGTTCTTCATTAGAAATGCCTGTTCCCTGGAGAGAGCCTCTGAAGGGACTGAGCCAGTCTGAGAGGTAAAATTGAGCCCTGAGGGGATAAGGATATGGTCAGATATTATGTGGCCAGTGAGGGGCTCAGTGTATGCTGGTGGAGGTATGAGTACCTGTGGGTGGCCTGTCTGAAGCCCTGAGGTAAAGGTTAATGACTCTGAGGAGAATACTTGCGTTTGCTCTGTGAGGCAGAGCATGCTGCATTCTGTATAGCAGCGGCCATCTTAGATTTTTCTTCTAAAGCCAGGTACTTAAATTAGGGTCTGGGGTCCTTCTTGAATGAATATGATTGATGGGGGGTACTCCCGGGTTAATAGGGAGTCTGCCTGTGAATTTTTGTGTCAGTGCGTTCCCCGTGAAGGCTGCTATGGGCGATGTTGTGCCAGGCTGGATCAGAGCTCTTGGCTCAGACGGCCATCCTTGGAGCTCCGCGCAAGCGCACTCTACAAGACAATTTTATGGTACAGTTAGAGGCCCTGACTAGGAATGATGCTCTGCTAGACCTAGTAATCTCACACCATGCACAGCTTATTACTAATGTTCATATAAAAAAGCATCTGGGTAGCAGTGACCATAACATACATTTAATGTATGCTGTAAACAATAATCACATACTGGAAAGTTAAAAACACTTAACTTTAAGATAGATAGATATCTCCAACTTACAAGCCAGCCTCAATTGGGCAACTATGTGGCAAAAGTTTTTTTGTTGATAAATATAAAGTCATGCACTTGGGGGCTAAGATTATGCATGCATCATACATACTAGGCAGAGTACAGCTGGGGGAATCAATTGCGGAGAAGGATCTGGGTGTTCTGGTAGATCATAAGCTTAATAATGACATGCTGCAGTTTCCAAAGTGAACAAATACTCTCTTGTATTAAGAGAGTTATAGACTCCAGAGAGAGAGAGAGAGAGATGTCATTTTACCTGTACAAATCATTAGTAAGACCTCATCTGGAATATGCAGTTCCGTTTTGGGTACCAGTTCACAAAAAGGATATTGGGGAACTGGAGAAAGTGCAGAGAAGGTTTAACCAAACTGATAAGATGCATGGAGGAACTCAGCTATGAGGAAAGATTAGAGGAACTGAATTTATTCTATCTTGAGAAGAGGAGATAAGGTGAATATGATCAACATGTATATGGGTGGGTATAGGATTGTGTATATAGGATTGTATATTTTTTTACCTTTTATTGGTTGAACTAGATGGTCTTTTTTCATGTAGAATAACTATGTAACATACAAAAGGAGGAATAGCCTGGCTGTGTAAGAACAGAGCTGACATTGCTTGCATTGGAAAATCAGTAACTGCAGGGTGGCTAGATGGGAGCAATCTTGTGGAGTGAGAGGGTAGGGGCAGGGTGTGTGTTAATGAGGTCAGTTGGTGAAGTACTTACTTCTAATGGTTTTGCCACCTGAAATACCGCATTTCAGGATGGAGCAGGAAGTAATGGAAGAGTTTTTTAATGGAACACACTGAAGGCCTTGCCTAAGAGACAGAGAAAGCCTTTTCTTTTCTGCAAAATAGGTACATTAATGGTATATTGGTACATTGGGGAGCTGGGATTTAGAAAAAAAGGTGAACTTAGCCTTTAAAATGTTTGTGAGCCCGGCCCATATCCCTGATCAATAGTGATTTGAAAATCTTAACTAAAATATTAGCTACTCGCCTAGCGGCTTTTGTAAGTAGGTATATCCATAAGGATCAAATAGGGTTTATCTCAGGCAGGCAAGGTCCAGATCAGGTAAGGCGGGCGATAGACATAGTCTCTATTATGCAAACAAATTGGGTGGGAGGCCCCAAGCAGCAGGGGTGCTTCTATCACTGGATCTTAGCAAGGCCTTCGACTCGGTCTCCTGGCCTTATCTCTTTGCTATACTAGAACGCTGGGGCTTCGGCACGCGTTTCTTGGGACTGATGCACACGCTTTATTCTAACCCTACGGCCCACATCAGAATCCAAGGGTTCCTCTCTAAATCTATTCCTATACAGACAGGAACGAGGCAAGGCTGTCCTTTATCCCCCCTCATTTTTGCGATAGCCATTGAAACTCTGGCTATCGCAATTCGCCAAAATCCGAACATTCAAGGGGTCACATGTGGATCCCAAATACATAAATGTGGATTATTTGCAAACGACATTTTACTATTCGTCACCTCTACCATAACCTCCCTTCCAAACATATGCAAGACACTAGAGGATTTCTCTATCGTTTCAGGCCTAAAAGTGAACAATTCTAAATCCCTAGCCATGAACGTGTCCCTTCGGTCAGAAACAGGGGACCTACTAAAAAAACTCCTTTAAATTAGCTTGGAGCGAATCCTCCATCAGATACCGGGGCATTAATCTAACATCCAAAACGGAATCCCTATATGCCTATAACTACCCCCCATGTACAGGAAGCTAGGGGCAGATATGACAACCTGGTCTAAAAACAACCTCTCATGGCTGGGGAGACTGAACTTGATAAAAATGACGCTACTCCCTAGGTTGTTGTATCTGTTTCGCTCGCTACCAGTACCCATAAGGAAAGATTGCGTTAAAGCGTTCCAGAGTAAGGTACTGAAATTTGTCTGGGGAAAGGCGGGGTACAGAATAGCTCAAAAAGTGCTATATTTACATAGGAAAAAGGGAGGCCTAGGTCTACCTCATTTTTATAAGTATTACCAGGCTTCGAGACTAGCTCAACAGTCAGTCGTTTACTCTAGATTTGAAAAGCCGGACTGGGTGAACATAGAAAAACTAGCTACACCTCGTTTCACACTAGACTACCTTCTATGGCACCCTCCAAAAGATAGGCCTCCGATAATGGCCCCAACTCTGTCACACTCCCTCGCTCTCTGGGATAAATTACGGACATCAGATACTTTGGTCTCCTCGTACAAACCTTAACCCTATTTTTCCCCCTGGGAAGAATGCACTGGCTTTCAAAATGGTGGTTAGAAAAGGAACTGTACTTAACGGCAGCGGGCCCCTTTTCCCATAGTCACTGTATTCAAAAATTAGATTTACCTACTTCAGAACTCTATAGCTCTCAACAAATTATTCACTTTCTCCACTCCCTATGGAAAGATAAACCTCTACCCTCAAAGTTTACAGATTATGAAGTATGGTGCGGACAAGCCATGGACCAGCGGGGGGGGGGGGGATATATCAATAATCTACATGTCACTTATCTCCTCGAACTCCAAGGAAGCTCATATGCATGCCTGGGAATCCGACTTTAAATTCCATTGGGAGCTAGACAAATGTCACACTGCCTCATTTACATCCATAAGAGGAATCCTCAAGACCGCACTTATGGAAGCAAGCCTTAAAGTACTCATGCAGTGGTATTACACCCCATCTTCCCTACAGCAGATCCCACATGCTTCAGGGGATGTAAACATATTCTGGGAGTGCCCAAGAATACACCCCTTCTGGAAACACGTCTTCAATTTGATTTGCTAGGGCTTGGAAAAGACCGACAGTCTCGTTCTCCGCTGCTTAAAAGAAGATTTCTTGGATAAAACTATCCAGTATACTGCTAAATACAACAGAAAACTTTGAACTGGCATGGGAGCCCTGGGCCCAACAGGCAGGGGGTCACCTTGGTTTCCCCACACGGCAGATACAATGTAATCTAAGAGTATTAGGCGTTTCTCTTCTTCCTCTTCTGCTCACTCTGAGCTTTCACGCTTTTCCTTTTTCCGTTTCCCTTTTCTTTACTCTAACCACGGCTATATTAGACAAGAGGTCCAAAAGTTTCGGCCTTAGGAAGAACCTGTGTCATTTGTACATAATTCTAATCTATTCAGACTCAAGTCCCTAGCAGAACTTAGTTTTCTGCCAATGACCTAGGTTATGCCTCTGCCCGGTTGCAGGGCTTCAGAGGATAGGTCGGGTCGAGATCTCTTGTCCGGCACAGCTTGTTCCCTTTAGGGGTGTCGGGGGGGGGCACTGGACACTGACCCCTTTCTTTTGTGTACAGCTAAACCTATATCTGAATTAAGTCCAGCTGAAACTCATATAAAACCTTACACTGTCTGGTAATTAAGTTTCTTCCATCCATTATACTTCCATGATAAATGACCTCTTCTCAATTGTTATTGTTATTTCGTTCTGATCTTCCATGTTTGTATGACTGTTGCATTTTCTGAAATAATTTTTTTTTCGAAAGTCAACATGAAAACTTCAAGATATCACTCAAAATTACAAGACACTTGCAGTTTCAGTATGCATTGTCGATCATCATCATATTATCTGTAAGAATGATTCAAGCAGAGTTGTCAAAGAAACACCATGTCTATCTCAAAGGACAAAGAGTTTGCATGAAACAAAGCAGCAGATGATGGAACACTAGTAACCACTTCCCAAAAGCAGAAGGTGTTTGAGTTAATTATAAATACTACTTTCATGGTGTTGTAGTCACCAGCTGTGACATTCCCTGTCTGTATTGTGTCTGCGTATTGATCAGGCCCAGCAGACCAGATATTTAGCCTGTAAGGGGGTAATAAGAGTCACTTAAAGAGTAATTATACTTTCAGAGAAAGCACATTTACCCCACCTACAGTCTTGACCTAAAGAAACCTTGAACATGTCCAGCCTTGGAAGATGGTTCTATGGTACTCCATGACAACTAAGCATGTAAGCTCAGCCAGTTGTAAAAAGGTTCAAGCAGGATATAAACAGTGCAACAGTCTGAGGCCACAATTCAAGTAAGTGTGCAGCCTGGGGCTGGGTTAGTTTAGCTTAGCTGGGAAGGCAGGCAGGGTAGGTATACTTTTCTCTGAAAGTATACTTAAATATCATGAATCATCATGAAGGGTCAGTTCGCTCCAAAACTAGTATTTATGTTTAATGGGCAATACTGTAGCGATAATTATCATATAATTTTAGGGGACCCCGCTCTACAAGGTGAATCTTTTGCTTACCATACTTTGTTATCAATGCCTTAGGATATATGCAGGTGAACACAAGAAAAGACAAACCATAATCATTTATGATTAGAAGGCATGTACTGCATTTTTATATGAAAGAAGGTGAAAAGATTAAAAAAAAGATTGTTTAAATAAAATGATTGCCAGCAACCAGGCAATAATTATAATATGTGGGTAAGTAACAGACAATTGGGGTAATATACAGAAACCATTGGACAATACTTACAATAAGCGCGCATCAAATGGGAAATCATTACAATAAAGAGGAAGCAAACAGGCACTATTTACAATATGTGGGTAAGAAACAGATAGTCACGACAATAAGCAACACAATGGATACTGGGCAACAAAATGTCAATGGAAATGGGCAACTGACAATATGCAGGGAACAATTGGGCATTCCTTACAATAAGCAAGCATCAAATAGGCAATACTTACAATAGGCAGGCAACATGTGGGCAATCATTACAATAAAAAAGAAACAGACAATTCTAACAATGTTTCTGTAAGAAAGTGACAGATGTGACACTAAGCTACAAAATAAGTGCAATAATAAAACATAAAGTGAGCTATAAATATAGCAAAATCAGGCATGAAGATGGCTGCTTAATCTCCTCACTCCCGCTACCGAACGACCTGCTTTTAGACTAACTGAGACTTTCCTCACCCTAACTGCTGAAAAAGATGGGGACTGCCTCAAGAAACTCCTCCGCCTCCCGTTCCCGATCTCCGCGGAGAACCGGCGGGGATCTTTCCTCCAACATTCCAGACATGTTCCGCTCGCATAGAGACAACATGGCGCCGAATCACCTCAGATCTTCTCAGGCCCCAGCTCCCACCCTGCACGACCCTCCTCAAGCATTTGATGGCTCCCGCTCCTCTCCTCCTCCACCGGACCCTTCAGGACGCACCTTGGAGCTTGAACCGCTAGTACCACCACCTTCATCACAACCTCAGCTCAGTATCCAGGACCTCCGCGCCATTGCAGCGGACATTAAGGACACACTATCGGCGGCCATATCGGAACTCCGCCTGGACATCCGCGCCCTTAACACTAGGGTGCTTCAGGTGGAAGATGTGGTGGATAAGCAGGAACACCAAATTAAGAAGACCACACACCATGTGGACACACACACCCTGCAACTGAGGGACATGCAGAGGCACCTGGAAGACCTCGATAACAGGGGACGCCGCCATAATCTGAGGGTCCGGGGTCTTCCAGAGGCCGTAGAGGGTCCACAGATACAGGCTGAGGTAACTAGCCTGTTCAATGGCATCCTGGAACGTCCACCCCTCACCCCAATTGCCATGGATCGTGTTCATCGTGCTCTGCGACCTAAAGGAAGGGAGACGGATCCCCCACGAGACATAATCTGCTGCCTACCTGATTTCAAGCTTAAAGAAGAAATACTCAGGAGAGCCAGAG
This sequence comes from Lithobates sylvaticus, assembly GCA_028564925.1. Classification (NCBI taxonomy): domain Eukaryota; kingdom Metazoa; phylum Chordata; class Amphibia; order Anura; family Ranidae; genus Lithobates; species Lithobates sylvaticus. The sequence continues at coordinate 241,565,297 of CM053026.1, forward strand.
GCAGGCAGCAGATTATACACGCCGGGCACACAGTGCAGATATACCAGGACCTCTCTACTATCACCCTACAACATCGGAGGGATTTGCGGCCGCTGCTCGAATCTCTCAAGACCAACGGAATTCAATATAAATGGAGATTCCCGTTCTGCCTAATTGCCACGGCTCAGGGCCGCACCGCCTATCTAAAAGTCCCGGAGGACCTCCCGCACTTCTGCCACGCTCTAAATATACCACTGGTTCCAGTACCAGAATGGTTCGCGGAATTCCGCCGCTCCGCGGTATGCAGACCTGCAGCGGCACCCGACCCTATGGAAGCCCAGGAACAGGGTCGAAGACGGACCCGCTCCCCCTCCTCCCAGCATCCTTGCACTGCTGACCGGAGCCCTCGTGAACGCGGAAACCCGTTTCAACAGCCGCAGACCCGGAGAACAAGAAGGGATCACTAGACCGTGTGATAGCCAACGATCTTTCAACCTCCGTCCCAACAAACTTCAGTCGACACTTTTCTTTATTTTTTTATTTTTTCTGTTTTACCGGGACGTGATGTTGTCATTGTCACCTAGCTCACTGTAATGCGACCGCCAACTATCCTATCCCTGGACCCCTCAAAGCTACAGGAAGATCCCGCCCATCGCCACCACTTACCTCCAATCCACACCTCTCGACTCCTCCTCTCGTACAGGATTCTACGACTTCCACTTGCTCTGCGTCACCACATACCAAGACTACAATCCCCAATATGCATTGCGCCCGGAAGTTAGCTTGAACCGGATATCCGCTACCCGTTCTCTTACACAGACCTCCGCCGACCATGAAGGTACCGACCTTGAAGGTTCCATCCGCCTCTACTGCGCAACTCGCTTCCACGGCCCCACACAGCACCTGCACCTGAGTACCAGAAGCCAGATCTCCACCACCTGGGTCGGTTCCAAAGTAGGTTTTGCCGAACTGACTTATTAATTGCAAGACAGAGATCAGATCACACAAAGTGCCTCTTCCAGCATCTTCACCCCAGCTTCAGCAAGCTTTGTGTGGGGTCTGATCAAATATGATACCAACAAACCACTCTTCTGGATTAGAGGGTATCGCTAGAAATCACTTGTTCTAAGGAACAGGAAGCTTGAAACCCTTTGGGTTTACTATTGTCAGTAGTAGAATTTTTTTTTTTTTTTTTTTTTTCTCTATCCAACCAGCCCACACCATGTATCTATTATATGTATTGTCCTATACACATTGTGAAGGCAAAAGGCGGTCCATTACAGCTACTAAAACTGTATGCACTTGATAAGTATTTGTTTAGGTGATGAGGTGCAAGAAAAAGGCAAAGTATAGTATTAACAGCTGCTTTGATATACAGACCCCTCTTCAGCCTTAAGTTTATAATAATAGCACAGTGAAGTTTAATTGTATACATATGTAATTTTTTATTTCTCTTTTTTTTTTTTTTTTTTGCTTTGGATAAAATGTAGAATTAGATCCTTGCTTATTATTGCTGTCTGGGTCCTGCTGAAGAGATTCGTCCTCACTGTTGGTCCTGGCAGATATTATCTCCAGTACAGAAAGCGATGGTGAATCCAAATTTTGGTGTTGTCACTGGAACAGGAGATAAGAGAAAATATTTCAATTGGGGTTTATGTACTGGTGACAACTGTGCAAGAGAATATATCTTCTCACTATGGTAAGATCTCCCCTTGCTTTCCATTCTGTTTCTGAAGCGGGAAGTGAAAGGGAAAGCAACCCCGTTTTTTTATTTTTTGTTTGACACCGCAACTGACGGTGATCGGAAATCTTCTGTTCCGATCTATGGAATCTTCTGTTCTAGTGACAACTGTCTAAGGAGAACTGGTACAGTAAGACAATTCCCCAAATAGGACACTGCCAGGAAAAAGAAAAAAAAAGGGGAAAACCTCATTGTGCAATTTTCATATCCTATAAACCAGGAAATCACCCACAGGATGCTTTGTTTAAAATGCTTCTGTTCTTCGCCCCATTCTGAAATGGACGTTCCTGAATTGAATTGCATGCTTTATAGTTGCTAGTTGTTAAGCCTTTTTCGGTTAATTACATGCCACACTGAAATGACAGCTCTAACCATTACTACCACCCAATAGCATTGCACTGCAACTAAACCCTCCTAAACGGTACTGCAAACTACTCCTATAGATACAGGGTTTATTCTTTTTACCATGCTTTTGATCACTACTCTACCCCCTGATTTACACGTATGGTCTGTCTCTCTCCTACACTGAATGGTCGGGTAACCGGGAGACTCCCATATAACTTCTCACACACTTTTCTCCTCTTGCCTGGTTTGCTACATCCCCCACTCAGGAGTGTTCAGAGCTAATCCCCCGCAGTTCGCTGCGGGCCTATCTCTGTTCACCCTGTACTGATCCGATCACCTTCCTCCCAGAGGTAAGAAGGATACATTTCTCCTTCTCCTCATCGGTAATTTTTTCCTAGATTATTCCACTCACACCCTATATATATCTTATTTTAACAGCGTAAACCTCAAACCCCTGATCAGACTATCACTACCTAGTGACACATACTCAACGCAATCTTATAGACACAACGCGCCCCTCAAACCCCACTATGACTGATCCAAGACCCCATTCACATCTTAAACTATGCTCAATTAACATCCGGGGCCTTAATACACCCGAGAAACGCGCCCAACTGTTATCCTCATTACACAAGTCCAAAATCCATGTTGCCCTGGTTCAGGAAACCCATTTTAGATCAGACTCCATCCCTAAATTACGAGACAACCACTATCCCCAAGTATACCATGCGGCCAATGACGAAGCCAAATCTAAGGGAGTATCTATCCTCATTTCGAAACACTGCCCTATCCAAAATGTTACCATCCAACAGGACCCGAAAGGGAAGTACTTATTCCTGAAAGGTACACTACATGATAAACCGCTCACCATAGCCAATTTGTACGCCCCAAATACCCATCAAGTCACATTCTTCCGTAACACACTCCATCATCTGACAGCTTTCCATTCGGGCACACTGATTGTCGGAGGTGACTTCAACGTCACTCTTTGTCCGAACATGGACTCCTCCAACGGTAACTCTGTCCTCCCGTACAGAGCCCTTAAGGCTATTAAATCAGAACTACACATGCTCTTACTCCATGACACGTGGCGCACACTCCAACCTAATGGGAAAGATTACAAATTTTTTTCTGCCCCTCATAATAGACACTCCAGGCTGGACTACTTTTTTATCTCTCAACCTGACCTCCCATACCTGACTAACGCCACTATCGAACCTATGGTGCTGTCGGATCACTGTCCAATTACCATGACTTTATCATTACCCCCCATCCAACCCACATCACGCATTTGGAGACTTGACAATTCCCTCCTTTCCGACTTGGACGTACACTCCAAAACTCTAACTCTCCTCACACAATACTTTTCAGAAAACATTACAAATGACAGCGACCCTTCCACCGTATGGGCAGCTCACAAATGTGTACTGAGGGGCCATTTTATTTCCTTAGCTGCTGCCAGGGCTAGATTGAGACGAGCTCATATCGACAAACTAACTCAACGAATACGCACTCTGGAAAAATCACATAAAGCATCTAGAGCACATAACACCTACTCTGACCTCCTTATAGCTAGAGAGGAACTTCTTACTGCAATAAACACTTCGTTACACCGGAAATACGCTCTATCACAAAAGATGTTTTATCAATTCAGTAACAAAGCCGGCAAAATGCTGGCTAGAGCACTGCAGGCCAAGAAAGCTTCATACACTATACACAAACTTAATGGCCCCGATGGTACGCCTCTAACCAAAACTGATGACATCGCTCAACACTTCGTCACATACTTTTCCAACTTATATAATCTACAGACTGATACCTCCCCTACTCAAAAATCCGCCCGACAGGAAGCCATCAATTCTTTTCTAGCTCAATACTCCCCCACTCCCCTCCCTCCGGAAGATACCGAAACACTTGCCTCGACAATCACCATGGACGAGACACTGACCGCCCTAAAACAACTAAAACCCGGGAAGAGTCCGGGCCCAGACGGTCTCACATCTTGCTACTACAAAGCATTCCCTACAGCCCTACTACCTCACTTCCTCACAGCCTTCAATGATATATCCACCAATACCTCTACGTCCAGAGATCTGTTGGAAGCACACGTAACTCTGATTCCCAAGCCCGATAAGGACCCCACTGTAGTCTCTAATTATAGGCCCATCTCCCTGATTAATGTAGACGTCAAATTATACGCAAAAATCATAGCCAATCGATTACAGCCCCTTCTTACTAAACTGATTAAACTGGATCAGGTTGGTTTTGTCTCTGGCAGGGAGGCCAGAGACAACACCATCAAGGCCTTGTTCATCCATCACTGGCTTACCACGTCCAATACTAAAGGGTTTTTCTTGTCTCTGGATGCCGAGAAGGCGTTTGACAGGGTGGCCTGGGACTTTATGGTAGCAACGCTAGAAGCTGTGGGTTTGCCTCCCCCCCTTATCAAAATGATAATGCTCCTATACTCTTCTCCCACAGCACGGATAAGGGTTAATGGCCGCCTGTCATCCGCCTTCTCGGTTTCCAACGGCACCCGCCAAGGTTGCCCCTTGTCCCCGCTCCTATTCTTACTCACCATGGAACCCTTCCTCAATAGATTAAGAGACAACCCGGACATTAAAGGCATACAAATCAACCACAAGACATACAAGGTCGCGGCGTATGCAGATGACGTATTGTTATTCTTAACGGACCCTGTAACCACCATCCCTAACCTTCTTAAAGACTTTGCTCATTTCAAATTACTTTCAAATCTCCAAATAAACTTTGGCAAGTCCCATGCGCTCAATATCTCCCTCCCACCGAATTTGGTAACGCAGTGTAAGACCAATTTCCCTTTCAAATGGGCTTCTCATGCAATTGCCTATTTGGGAATTAAAATTCCCTTAAAACTTACAGACTTATTCGTCTCGAACTTCCAAAATGCGCTACAAACCATTCACTCTGATCTTCTTAAATGACACCATGGTTCTTTTTCATGGTTTGGCAGACTTGCCATTATTAAAATGAATGTATTACCCAGACTCCTCTATATGCTACAAGCAATTCCGATCAAGCTCCCATCGTCCTTTCACTCCTCCTTCAAACACATGTGTAGGAACTTTATCTGGTCCTACAAGACTCCGAGATTAGGCTGGGATCGCTTAACGCTTCCTAAACTAAAAGGAGGCCTTGGCCTCCCGGACATTGCAAAATATCAATGGGCATGCCACCTAACCAGAGTCGTGGACTGGCATTTACATAAGGACCTCAAAGATTGGATTGGCCTTGAACAATCAATCACTGCAATCCCTCTTTCTCACCTCCCATGGCTCCACCCGTCCCACGTTCCCAAACATGTTACACGCCATCCTCTCATAGGATCCACACTGCACTACTCTCGATTAGCCAGTTCTCGCTCCAAATTATATAACGCACCTGGCCCCATGACCCCACTGACCGACAACCCCGCATTCCCAGCGAACATCCGGACCAGTGATCCGACAATACCTCCAGAGAGTCGCGGACTGACAGCAAAACAATTCTTTGTAAATGGGGAACTAATGCCACACCAGATCATGACCGCAACATTCCCTACATATCGACTTTCCTTTTTCAAATCTATGCAAATCACTCACTTCCTTCAGACAACCAAACCCACGATACCGTGGCACTCCGACTACACTCCATTCGAACTCTTATGCTCCCGAAATGAACCTCAGAAACACATCATATCACAGATCTATGCCCTTTTGTTTTCTCCCTACGATCTCAAAAATGACCACCTAATTAAACACTGGGAATCAGACCTCGATATAAATTTATCGTGCAAAGAATGGGAAGACATCTTCACAATCATACATTAGGGCTCCCTCAATGTGTCCGTACAAGAAAACAGATATAAATTATTCTCCAAATGGTACCGAACCCCCGACCGGATCCACAAATTTCACCCCAGTCTCCCACCCACCTGTTGGAGATGCAATACTACTCTTGGCTCCCTACTCCACATCTGGTGGACCTGTCCAGTGCTCCAACCTTTTTGGAAAGAAATACAATCACTTATAAATCGTATCACGACATATGATATCCCTCTCTCACCCGCATGTTTTCTACTCCACCACACCTCCATGTCCGCTGGATCCTACAAAAGATCCCTCACTGTACATCTCATCAACGCAGCCAACCAATGCATTCCGGTGCATTGGCGAAGCTCTTCTCCCCCTTCAATAGAGGAATGGATCCAAAGAGTGGACAAGATTGAGGAGATGGAGAATCTGATTCATCAAACTAGGGACGACACATCCTCTCACGAACAGACCTGGGCGTGTTGGAAACATTTCAAACAGAATCCCATTACACCATAAAACCCCCATGTTAGTTTTTCCTGACTTCCTTACTTAACAGTTTCATAACAACTCCCGAGAACGAGCCGATCCTATCTATTACTTAACCCAACACATCCCGTATTATCCCGTCGGTACACACACCTGGCCACAGGATGATCCCTTTCGGGGTGGCTGGGGAGTGACACCGACTCAGATACATACATTGCCTAACACTCCCTTCAACGTCTATCACTCTCTCACTCATCAACATAACCCCCCACAATATCAACCCATATCTCGAACTTGATGTGTCCCCACATCCCTCCTCTCTTGGTTTGTCAAACATCACGAGATTTAATGTGTATAATCTAACTACCCCCTACCATTACACTACACAAGAGCTGATTCATGCACTTACCCTCAAATGTTCACTTACACACTTTATTGCATTACTTATTATTACGCTTTTGACTGTTATTATAGTTCCTTAAAATGTACATGTTACTGTTGGTTTTATATGTACCTGCCATTTTTTACCAATAAAACTTCTTTAACAAAAAAAAAAAATTTGCCATCTCCGTCCCCGATCTCTACACTTTTTAGGGCCCGGGAGCAGAAGGCGTTGTCTGCTCCCAGGCCTTGAAAAGTATGGAGAGCGGGGATGGAACCGTATTAAATTGGAGACTCATCAACATCCCAAAAATGCGGGTGGACTGGCAGTTCCTAATCCAAGGATATATTTCTTTGCACCACAACTACATCATTTTGCTGGGTGGGAGATCGAACAGCTACCCCTTCCTGCTCGACAATTATTTTCCTATGTATTTAAGGGTGTTTCCTGTGCGTATATGCCCACCTGTAAGTTAATGTGTAAAATATGGGATACAGTCAAAAAAATTATGGGTATTTCGTACCCCACTAGATAAACTCTGATATGGGACAATATCAGTTCTTAGAGGTTTTCAGAGGTGGGAAAAATCAGGAATAACAACTTTAGTTCAGCTGTATGAGAACGGTTCACTTAAGTCCTTTGAATAGTTAAGGGGAGAGTTCCCTTTACAATCAAATTGGTTTGATCAATTCCTCCATTTGAGACATGCTCTGCATGCTCAATTTTCGTTTGCTGAAATACTCTTCCCCCCACCACTGTTTTTGACAAGATCGTACAAGCAAGGTTAACAAAGTGTCTTACCGCTGTTACATATAGGGTGCTGTTAGATAGGTTTCTGTTGAACGTTCCCATTCGCTCTAGGGCCGGATGGAAATAGGATCTTGGTCCCATTCCGGAAGAGGCCTGGGAAGATGTTCTCCGGTCTTTGCCTCGAGTATCCCTCTCTCCATCACACAGACTGACCCAGATATTTATCCTTCATAGGGCTTATAAAACCCTTCAATTTTTGCATACCATTGGCCTGAGATCTGAGCCAGCCTGCGCTAGGTTTGGTAACACGGGTACGTTGATACATCTTCTCTGGCGGTGTCCTAAATTCCAGAGATACTGGGCGGAGGTGATTGGTACCTTAAATGGGTTAATGTATATCAATATCTCGGCTGAACCACTTATGTGCCTATTGGGCTACTGTGATATCTCTACTTATACTTTTTTCTATAGGCAGCACTATTAGGCGAGCACTCTTTGTTGCCTGAAGACAGATTGCCCTTAAGTGGACCTCTTCCCATCCACCGACTGTATCTGACTGGATTTCAGACCTAATAGGATTATGATATTTGAAAAACATACATATTTTTTAAGGAACGCCATGAATAAGTTTGATGCTATCTGGTCAAAGTGGTCTGAGTCTATGTCCCTGGCATCGGTATAGACCAATCTGTATTATGTATACTGTAATATCAGATATTGGGCTGTAGGTGACCATCTTAATATAGGTATTTATGGTTTTTCTTTTTTCCTGTAAAAGCTGTATTTTGTGGCCACCTTCAGTGTTTCTAAGCATTACATTTTTTTCTTTTCTTTTTTTTCTTTCTTATACTCAAAGAAATAGGGTGGGGTGAGGGTGTGGGAGGATTTATGTTTTTTTTCTCCTGTTATGTAGTGTGCAAAGATAATGTGTAGCGCTAAATATTGTGACCTGATAAAGGAAACATATATACATGTAATAATGTAAATATAAAAAACTAAGGCTGATACCAAAGTTTTAGTGCTTGTGAAGATATACACATGAAAAATCAATATACAATAATAAAATCAAATAAATCTGTGAAAATGATGTACTGATGTACACAATGGTGTGTTGAATCACAGTCCAAATAAGCCATATGCATAAGAAGCATTCCTAAATGGGCTGGGGTGTGTACTCATGATAAACCGGATGGTATGCCTATGGATAATTGTGCAGGTTCACATATTTATACGATTTGGAGCTGTACATGCTTCATTGCATCCAGCATGACATCTCCCAGAACGGAGGATTTTTGAGCTTGTTTGACTCACTGCGATATGGTATTTGGGTCCACCACCTTTTCTATGTGAACCTGCACAAGTATCCATAGGCATACCATCCGGTTTATCGGGAGTACACATCCCAGCCCATTTAGGAATGGAGGAATAACATCTCTCTCCACTTCTTATGGACTTGGCTTATTTGGACTGTGATCCAACACACCATTGTGTTGTACTCAGTACATAATTTTCACAGATTTATTTGATTTTATTATTGTGTATTGATATTTTTCACGTGTATATTTTCACAAGCACTAAAACTTTGATATCCGCCTTAGTTTTTTATATATACATTATTACATGTATATATGTTTCCTTTATCAGGTCACAATATTTAGCTCTACACATTATCTTTGCACATTACTTTGAACTTTGTTTGTTTTTAGTGTTAGCTGATTTTTGTATATACATCTGTTTTATTTTAGGTTTAGCGCAGCATTTCCCCTCCCCATTTCCTGTTATGTAGTGTCTGTTTGGTTTACATGATTTTGTTTGAATAATTTGTTTGTATTGTTTTAATGTTGTTTGCATATAAAAAAAAAATGCACCCAGCAAAAGAATCTGAAAAATAAATATCAATCTGGTGGGTGGTGATTCCTACCTTTACTCTCTTCCAGAGCAATTACTGCCAAAGAATCTTCAGTATCCAACACATTTCTAGCTGGACATACCTCTTCAAGACAGCAAAAGCCAGGTTCCACTGTCCACTGTATTTATAACAATAGTTAACCAGGCATAGCAACATATTGGTATATTGCTGCCTGTTTCTGGGCAGCAACCCCCCCCCCCACTGACAACTGCTGTGATTGTACACCACAGGGGTCTGTCAGCAGTGCCAGTGATTTATGGCCAGGACCTGCTGATTGGCTGTGTCAAATCACAGCCCAGAGCCCTGTGCTGACAATCAACACAGCGCTCTGTACAGAGGGAACAATCTCTCTGTTTCTTAACCCAGCAAAGCAGGGATAAGAAACAAAGATATTTAGTAAAAAGCTGCACATGCTAGACACATTACACATTCCTGGGCACACATTTAACCCCTTGATCACCCTAGATGTTAATCTCTTCCCAACCAGTGTCATTAGTACAGTGACAGTGTATAGTATTATTACTGATAATTATATTATTGTCACAGTTGATGTCATGGGCAGTTAGTCTGTTCCCTCTCAGTGTCAGTTAGTGTGAGATTTCCCGTCACACTATCACAGTCCCATTATAATTCGCTGATCACCGCCATTAGTAGTATAAAAAAATAAAAAATTCCAGTATATATACACCATAGGTGTGAACGCTGTAACTTTCACACAAACCAATCAATATACACCTATTGAGATTTTTTTTTTTTACCAAAGACATGTAGCAGAATACATTGTGCCCAAAACTGATGAAGAAATTTGTTTTTCTTTATTGGATATGTTTTATAGCAGAAAGTAATAAAATACATTTTTCTAAATTTCCAGGATTGCTTTGTAAAATAATAAACAAAACCATCACATAATATAGTGATACCAGATCTTAGATATAACTTGATCCTGGGACCATTCCTTTCTTCACACAGAATATTAAAGATATAACTACACCCACTGTACACACCAATAGATGCAACTCACACTGTACCCAGCACATCATATAGTTTTACAGCTTTCCTCACTGGCCTCTGTCCTGTCTCTGTAGAACTACAAGTTCCAGCATGATGTATACAGTATGCAATTCCCTTGTCTCTGAGAAGTGTCAACAATATATTAGCATTTTCCTACTTCTGTAGACCTACAAGTCCAAGTAGGTTTAAGTAATTTATCCCCGTCTTTGTTGAACTGAAAGTCCCAGGACACTTTACTTTAATTTCCATTTTTTTTATTACAAGTCGTTGCACACTGCACTTGCGTTTGCTGTTTCTGCAGAGCTCAAACTCCCTAATGCCCCCAATGAGATTTCTTAAGTCTATGCAGAACTTAAATTCCCAGCACCCTATACTAGCCTTTCTCCTGTCTATGTAGAACAGGGGTGTCAAATTCAATTTCATTGTGTGTGGCATCAGCAGTATGGTTGCCTTCAAAGGGCCAGTTGTATCTGGGGTGCGCTATGTACAGAGTGCAGGCTTCAGAGGTGCACTGCGTACAGAGTGCAGGGTTCAGGGGTGCGTTATGTACAGAGTGCAGAGTTCAGGCGTGTGTTATATACAGAGTGTAGGGTTCAGGAGTGCTTTATATGCAGAGTGCAAGGTTCAGGGGTAGGTTATGTACAGAGTGCAGGGTTCAGGAGTGCGTTATTGTCAGGGCTGGGCTCAGCCCTTCCTTCTCAGAGCAGGCAGCTCAGATGTCAGTTAATTGCCAGCTCTAATCTTTCCACAGTGACTCACCTGGTGATAATATCCTGCTTGTCAGTCCTGCTGGTTACTTAAGCTGTTCAGTCCAGATCCTCTCTGCCTTCGCCTTGGTAAACATATCAAGAGACTCTCTCCTGTGTTCCTGTTAAGACTTGCTTGGCTGACATCCCTTCTGGTTCCTGATCCTACTTGCTGTTCCACTATGCTGATTCTCCGGTTTCCTGATTTCCTGGCCTGTTCTGAAGTATGCTGATCCCTGGCTCCCTGACGTCCTGGATTGTCTGACTATCCATTCTGGTTACCGAACTCTGGCTATGTTTTGACTATGTTTGCTCTGTTTACCCATTATTATTATTAAACAGTGTGATTTTTTACTGCACTTCTGTCTCAGTCTGATTCATGGTTCCTGACAGTTATGTACAGAGTGCAGAGTTCAGGGGTGTGTTATGTACAGAGTGCAGGGTTCAGGAGTGACTTATATACAGAGTGCAGAGTTCAGGAGTGCGTTATGTACAGAGTACAGGGTTCAGGAGTGCGTTACGTACATGGTTCAGGGGTGTGTTACAATCAGAGTGCAAGGTTCAGGGGTGTGCTACATACAGAGTGCGGGGTTCAAGGGTGCATTATGTACAGAGTGCAGGGTTCAGGAGTGTCTGTCTCAGTCTGATTCCTGACAGTTATGTACAGAGTGCAGGGTTCAGGAGTGCGCTACATACAGAGTGCAGGGTTCAGGGTGCACAACATACAGAGTAAAGGGTTTAGGGTTGCGCTAAGTACAGGGTGCAGGGGTGCGCTACGTTCCCTGTACACATCTGCCTTCACAGCCCTAACCTCCCCAAGCTTCCTCACATCTGTACTCTCCCCTACCTTCCTACCTGGCCCCCAGCTCTAGTACCTCACCGTATAGGAGGCTCCTCCCTGTGCATTGAGCTATCGTTAGTACCTCACTGTGCAGGTTAATCTTTATGTTCAGCACCAGTACCAGTGTTCAGTTCTGCCCTATATGTCTTATTTCACCATCAAAACCTTCAGCACAAAAAGAAGGCTTTAACAACACTCCCTCTCTTCATCGCCACTAAAGGATGAAGCAAGCCCTCAAAAGCCTGCCCTCAGCATGTAGCCCGCTGGATGTAAAAGAGAAAGAGAGCTGCCAGAGCTGTCAGGAACTACCGCCACTAACAGCTATGCTGGTCCGATCATGATTTCGCTCAGCTCACACAGAGCCGGCGCTGCTGGAGGGACAGAGGAGGAGAGAGAGTGAGAAATGTTTATTCTTGTTCCCTAGGAGACTGACTGGCCACGCATTCGCTCACACAAAGCCAGCGCCACTAGTGGGGCTGAGGAGGAGGATGTTTACTCTTGCTACCTGGGAGACCTGAACAGACAGTAGTGAGAAAGAGAGGTGGCTGCGTGGGCCACATCCCAGGGCCTGGTGGGCCGGATTCATCCCACGGGTCTTGTGTTTGCCACATGTGATGTAGAACTCCATGACCACTGTAATTCAGTTTCTCTGCTTCTGCAGAACTACAGCTTTTAGGTCCCCCAGTGATTTGTCTCCTGTTTTCGTAAAACTAAAAGTTCCAACACAGTGTATCATTTCCATAAAACTGTTTCCTTGCGTACCCCTTTTAGGGGAAAAGACTACATTCCCATAATTCCCCAGGCTCCCGGGAGGATGGTCATTTCCGCCCGAGAGGCTGCTGGGAGAGGAGATAAAAGGGAAGAGGAGAGACCGCCTCTTCCTCTTCTGACTGGGCTGGTGACGCAGAGACTTGCAAGTGAGGAGACACCTGTGCGGACCGGGACTGCTGAAGGCCTGAAGCCTGGGCCTTGCAGCAGACAGAGTGAGACTCTCACCCCTCAGTGTCAGCAGCAGCGGAGCGGAGACTTTTCCCTACAGTCGGTCGGTCGGTCGGAGAGAGGACCGGAACGCAGGGGCTGTGACGGAGGAGGCCGGACGCCGACATTGGAGGGGCCGGAGCTGAGGACGGTACCCAGGAGTGGTGAGCGAGCTGAAAAGCTCATCCTACATTGCTACATACACTTTTATGCCTATTGAACTGCCAAGGCACAGTTTACCTCAGAGCAGCAAATGTTTCTTTCTGTGGATTACAAAAACACCATTTAAAGCTACATGTGCACCACCTCTACAGTTCTCTTGCCGGTGAAGAATACTGTACTTATTCAAGGACTGAGCTCTATTGCTAGGGATCAGGCCTGGTCCGTTAGGTAGGAGCAGATAAATTTATTGCACCTCAGGGGTGCATAGCAGACGGTCGCTACACTTGGCGCTCCGTTCCCCATTGCTAGTTTGATACATATATGTGTACACGTTTAAAGTGCATATTGCAGGGACCTGCCAATGTGTTGTAAGTCAAATGTTAAATGCATGTTACTATTTCTTTTCTTACTGCCAAAGTAAAGCCAGTTATTCTTATCTCAGCAGTCTGCTTGTGAGTTTGAGTCCATTACACTTAGAGTATAAGTGATA
>CM053026.1:241579439-241621905 GCA_028564925.1 Lithobates sylvaticus
CACATCGATCCCTACCCTCAAGGAGCCCACAATCTAAGGTCCCCATTCATATACTAGGGCCAATTTTTGGACAGAAGCCAATTAACCTACCTGCATGTCTTTGGATTGTGGGAGGAAACCGGAGTACCCGGAGGAAACCCACGCAGGCACAGGGAGAACATGCAAACTCCAGGCAGGAAGTGTCGTGGTTGGGATTCGAACCAGCGACCCTTCTTACTGCTAGGTGAGAGTGCTAACCACTACACCACTGTGGTCTGTACCTGTACCACTTGTAGTCATGTGACCTGATGTGTCCTGATGAAGTCACATGACGCCATGCGTAGGGACAGGAGAGGCATTCAATACAAACAAGGAAGCAAATGGAACGAGCTTGGCGCTCGTCTAAGATAAGAGAAAATATTTATTGTTATTCTGTGAGTTCTATTGTGAGTACTAGGTACTATATTAAACTGTTTTTATTGAGCAAATACATTTTAAACATACTACACTATACGGTCCCCCCCTCATCTTTTACCTATCACTCTGGCATCTGCCGTGAGCTACAAAGGCTAGATATACCTGGAACCAGGGAAAAGGAATACGCACCTACCCAGGCAGACCACCGTGAGGGAAGGAGAAGAAAGCAGACCCCTTTACATAATTTATATGCGGTTAACCCTTTGCCGCAAGGTAAGGGTCCATTGCTCACTTTAGTGTACCCCACATGAAGAGGAGTGACCCCCCACTGCTTGAAACACGCCACTGCACGGATATCACCTTTGACCCAAGGATCACACCACTACCCTCACCTTCTTACCACAAGAAATGATTATATACTTATAAACTATTGAGGATTGACTTATTTATCACAGACTTATATGCATGCAACATAGTCGCAGATGACTATTTTATACGCATCCTGCACTATGCGATTTTAGTCGCATATGACTATTTTTTACGCATCCTGCATTATGCGATTTTACCTATAGGATATCTGTGTGTACACTTTGCGTCTGCACCTAGCATTTCGTTATATTTTATATTTCAAACTTTATTCCACTTTGTTTACTGGTAGCTTTATATTTTGCCAGGGATTTTTTCATCTATAGTCACGCTGACTAGTCTCATCCAGCTTATACATTATTTTGTATGCTTGCATACTTTGCACTTTATATTTATTGTTCTACTGTTCACTCCAGTGCAACTTCTCTGCACATACCTCTACTCATCACATATCTCCAATGCGATTTATATTTATCGTTTTATCCGTCACTCAATCACTCAGTCACATTTTTAGCCTGTGCACACTTGCACTAGCCTTTAAGGATTTTATATTTTGTTCACCATCTACTATGCACTTTGGAATTGTTTATCTATAGACACATTTTTACCATATGTTCACTTATATGATTTTATATGTATATCTGATTTTTTATTACCTGCTTATGGTGTTTTATTAGTAGTTTTATTTAGGTGCTATTAGTTCAATTTACACTCTCGCACCTTAGTACTATTTACAATTCTATTATATATATTTTTACATGGGTTCACCAATAGCAATTTTTATTAACCTGTATTGGTCACACCATACCCCTTATCTTGTATAGTAAGGGAATTATCTATCTCAACTCGCATTACTTCGACTTAATAGTCGCATCATCAACTATTATTGTCTCATATGATTGCTACACTTAAAGGGTTTACATCTTTATCACATTACTGCCACCTTGTGGTAGATTTGGCCACCTCCCTGGGGAACAGCGCAGCACCACCCCCACTTTTATATATCTAGTCTATACACAGCAGCTGCTTAGACAAAACACAGATAAAAAGCTGTTTAAAAGCTAACTTTTACTTGTTGTACTACACCACACAATGCAGAGCACACTCTACTACTATCTACTATCACCACTGACTTTAGCCATATTATCTCAGAACGCAGGCCACTTTGAACTAAAATAAAATAAATAAATAAATAAAAAAAATCTATATTTCTCCCACTTTCTCCTCAAAGATGTGTGGTTTCTCCTGTCAATCTGCAGGCTACATCAGATAACCAACAGTGATCAGCCCCTCACTCGCCGGCACACTTGTCCACAGTAGAGATGCTGAGAGCGGTTCACCCTTGCGACCCCGGCGCAATCTGCCCCCTGGAGGTGAGACAGGGAACAAACGGCACCAGGAGGCACAGGTTACCTCCGGCAGGTGGAACTGGTGGGATGCCCGGAGGAGATGAGGACCTGGCCTGGGCAGACCGGCAGATGGCAGGAAGAAGAAGCAGTAGCCCAAACACCTGGCTGAGGGACTGACACCGGTCACTGAGCAGCCAGCAGCTATGTAAGTCCGGAGAGCAGGCCGGGGGTCAAACACAGGTTTAATGGTAAGTCCGTGGAGGCAAGCAGAGGGTCAAACACAGGATCAGGCAGCAAAGTCCGTGGAGGCAAGCAGAGGGTCAAACACAGGATCAGGCAGCAAAGTCCGTGGAGGCAAGCAGAGGGTCAAACACAGGATCAGGCAGCAAAGTCCGTGGAGGCAAGCAGAGGGTCAAACACAGGATCAGGCAGCAAAGTCTGTTAACAAGCCAGGGGGTCAAACACAGGAGAAGACAGCGACAGTCCGTTTAAACAAGCCAAGGGTCTGGGTACAGGATCAGATCTGGTTTTTACACAGGAGACACACAGGCACTGAGCTGGAAAGACAGACCAGCAAAGTGCCTGTGCGTCAGGCAGCTTTTATAGGCGCCCAGTGGACGCTAATTGCGCGCCATGACGCAGAAACGTGCGCCAGTGCGCATGCGCGAGCGCCGGACCGCCGAGCCGCGAGTGCGCATGCGCCAGAGAGCCGGGCCGCCGCGCATGCGCACTGGAGAGCGGGCCGCTCGTCCGGCGCTGGGTCCCTGACAGTGCCCCCCCGAGGGGTGGCCTCTGGACACCCAAACTGGCCATTAATTCAGGATGCACCTGATGGAATGCCTGGATCAAACGTGGGGCGTGTAGGTTCCTTGAGGGTTCCCATGAATTGTCCTCGGGAGGGTAACCCTTCCACTTGATCAGATATTGAAGCTGCCTGCCCTTTTTTCTGCAACTCAGGATTTCCTCCACCTCAAACTCCTTCTCGCCTTCGACCAAAACAGGAGGAGGAGGTGGTTTTTCTCTGCCAGGGAAAGGGCTGGGAGTGGTAGGTTTCAAGAGGGAGGCATGAAAAACAGGATGGATCCTATAACTTGGAGGTAAATCAAGTTCGAAGGCCACAGGGTTCACTATCCTTTTGACCCTGAATGGGCCAATGAACCTTGGCCCCAATTTCCGGGAGGGAACAGGTAGTTTCAGATTGGAGGAGGACAGCCAGACCTCTTCGTTGACCCCAAATGCCGGATTCTCTTTTCTCCCCTTGTTAAAGTGCTTGCTGTACCCTTCTTGGGCTTCCTGCATGCATTTTTGCAATTTTTGGAAATTAACCTGTAAAGACTCCACACGATCTTGAGCTGCAGGGACAGAGTTTTCCGGGGGAGATTCTGGAAGAAAAGAGGGATGGAAGCCAGAGTTGGCCCAGAAGGGTGTTTGCTTGGTGGCGGAATGGATGGAGTTGTTATACGCGAATTCAGCGTAGGGTAAGAGGGTGGACCAGTCATTTTGGGAATCGGAGCAGAAGCAATGGAGGTACTGTTCCAGTGTCTGGTTGGTCCTTTCCGTTTGGCCGTTGCTCTGGGGATGGTAGGCGGACGACAAGCAGATCTTAATTTCAAGGGACTTGCATAATTCCTTCCAAAACTTTGACGTAAACTGGGTACCCCTGTCAGACGTGATGCTCTTGGGCACTCCATGAAGTCTTACGATCTCTTTGAAGAATACGTCAGCCGTGGTGGAGGCGGACGGAGTACCCACCAGAGGGATAAAATGTGCCATCTTAGAGAGCCGGTCCACGATGACAAGAATGGTGGTATATCCCCTGGAAGGGGGTAACTCCACGATAAAATCCATGGAGACTTCTGCCCATGGGCGATCCGGGATGGGTAGTGGTCTTAGTAGCCCCCAGGACTTGGTCTTAGGTCCTTTGCTGCGCTGGCAAGAGACGCAGGAGGCGACATAGCCCTTACAGTCCTGCCTCCAGCCTGGCCACCAAAAGGAACAGGAGATAAGCTCCGAGGTTTTCCTGGAACCAAAATGACCTGCCAACTTGTGGTCATGGAAGGTTTCGAGTACGAGAGGTCTTACCCCCAGGGGGACGAAGATTTTTTCCCCAGACCACAGGAGATCATCGTGCCTGGTCAGAGAGAGGTTGGTAGGGGCCTGGTCGTGTTCGGTAGCAGTTTTGATCGTAGTCATAAGATCCACCTGAGTAAGTAGGCCGAAGTTTTGTGGAGTTAAGATAGTGCTGGGTTTGGTTTCTTGGGGAGACTCTAGGAACATGCGGGAGAGCGCATCGGCCTTTCCGTTCTTGGAGCCTGGCCTGTAGGCAATGAGAAAATTAAATCTTGAAAAGAAGAGGGCCCACCTAGCCTGCCTGGGTCTCAGTCGTTTGGCTATCCTGAGGTACTCAAGATTCTTATGGTCGGCCCAGACCATAACAGGGTGAGACGCCCCCTCCAGGAGGTACCGCCACTCTTCAAGGGCAAATTTAATGGCTAGTAGTTCCCTATCCCCCACATCATAATTCCTCTCTGGTGGGCTCAGATTTCGGGAGGCAAAGGCCACCGGGTGCAGGAGGGCCTTGGCGCCCTGGCGCTGGGAGAGGATGGCACCGAGAGCAGTCTCGGAAGCATCCACCTCCAAAACAAAGGGCAACGCGGGATCTGGGTGCCGTAAGATCGGGGCGGAGGAGAACAAGGACTTCAACTGGGTGAAGGCCGCCTGGGCTTCTGGGGACCAACTGAACCGACTGTGTTGGTGGGTGAGAAGGGTGATTGGTGCCACAATGGAGGAGAAGCCCACGATAAACCTCCGATAGAAGTTGGCAAACCCGATAAACCTCTGAACTCCCTTTTTATCCTTGGGGGCCGGCCAATCTTGAATGGCTTGCACCTTTTGCGGGTCCATGGCGACCCCATTGGTAGAGATGACAAATCCCAGGAACTGTACAGTGGACCTCTCGAACTCACATTTCTCTGCCTTGAGGTAAAGTTTGTGTTGCCTGAGGATGGTGAGGACTATTTTAACGTGCGTTCGGTGGAGTTCAGGAGTGGCAGAGAAAATGAGTATGTCATCCAGGTAGACCACTAGGAAGTCATCCAAGTATCTTCGGAAAATGTCATTCACTAAGTGTTGGAATGTCGCCGGGGCATTACAGAGCCCGAATGGCATTACAAGGTACTCGTAGTGCCCGAACCTTGATCTAAAAGCGGTCTTCCACTCATCACCCGCCCTGATCCGTATGAGGTTGTAGGCCCCTCGGAGGTCAAGTTTAGAGAAGATCTGTGCAGACCGAAACCGCTGGAACAGTTCGGGGATGAGGGGAAGAGGGTACCTGTTTTTAATGGTAATTTTGTTGATTTCTCTATAGTCGATACAGGGCCTCAGGGAGCCGTCCTTCTTCTCAACAAAGAAAATGCCGGCTCCAGCAGGTGAAGAGGAAGGACGGATGAACCCTTTGGCCAGGTTCTCATCAATGTAAGTTTTGAGAGTTGCCAACTCGGCTTCGGACAGAGGAAAAATACGGCCGAAGGGGACCGCCGCACCGGGCAAGAGATCTATAGGACAGTCATAGGGTCGGTGAGGTGGCAGGCGGTCGGCCTGTTGTTTGTCAAAGACGTCCCTAAATTCCAGGTAGACAGGTGGGACGTGTTTCAGGCTGTCGGGTACTGGTACTAGAGCCAAGCAGGAAGCCGGGGTTGAGGGGGAGCAGTTTAGGGAACAGTATTGGGAGGGGAAGGAGACCTCCTTCGTCCGCCAGTTAATCAGGGGTTCATGTGCCTGCAACCAAGGGAGCCCCAAGATGATAGGGAACATGGGAGACGGAATGATATCCAAGCGGAGGAGCTCTTTATGGCCAGAATCGGTGGTGACAAGAATGGGGTTGGTTTCTGAAGTGATCAAGCCGGAGCGCGGAAGGGATCCATCGGCTAGGTGAACCTGGAGGCACTGCTTCTTGGGGACAAGGGGAAGCTGGAGCCGGGCAGCGAGAGAGGAATCCAAGAAGCAGCTGCAAGCCCCGGAATCAATTATGGCCGGGAGGCGGACCTCCTTTCCCGTAAGCTGCAAAGAGATAAAGAGGGTAATGTAAGTTTGGGACAGACCGGAAACCTGGTAGTTAAAGTTAAACTTGGGAAGGGACTTACTAGGCCTAATGGGGCAGGTGCGAAGGTAGTGCCCGGAACCTCCGCAATAAAGGCACAGGTTGGCCTGTCGCCTGTGTAAACGCTCCTCTGGGGTCAGAGGGGCGCGGACCAGGCCTAACTGCATGGGTTCGATTCCAGAAGAGGCCACAGGTGGTGAATGAAATGGAGGCTGGGCAGGACTCGGCTTGGGTAGCATCCAACTGGGACGAGGCGTCTGGAAACGTTCAGCGCGGCGTTCACGCAAGCGCCTGTCAATCTTGGTGACCGCTTGTATGAGGTCCTCCAGAGATTCCGGGACATCAATCCGGGCAAGTTCATCCTTAAGAGTGTCGGAAAGTCCTTGGCGGAACTGATATTTAAGGGCCGGCCCATTCCAGCCGGTGTCGGCTGACCACTTTCTGAATTCGGCAGTGTAGTCTTCAACCGGTCTCCGGCCTTGTGAGAGGTTGTGCAGGGTGGTTTCAGCGGTGGCCCCCTTCTGGGGATCGTCGTAGAGCTGACCCATGCTTTCAAAGAAAGTATCAACTGAGTTCAACACAGGATCCCTCTGTTCCATTAGGCTATGGGCCCACGCCTGGGGTTCCTCGGCCAGGAGAGAGATGATGAACCCCACCTTCACCACTTCAGAGGAGAAGGTTCTGGGCTGCAGGGCCAGGTACAGGGTGCAGGCATTCTTAAAAGCCCTGAATCTCTTTCGGTCGCCAGAGAAACGTTCAGGCGTAGGCACCCTAGGTTCAGGGGAGGCCACGACCACTGTGGGGTTGATGGGAGCTGCCGACGGGGGAACCCCGCTGAAGGTGGCTGAGTTGCCGGCTGCAGGGGCAGATGGCCCGGTCAATTGCTGTAGGCGGCTGTCAATTTGGGTGTAGCCCATTTGTAGTTTTTGGACAGCCTCAGTAAGTGCCGCCATCTGCTGACACAGGATCTCAAGGGGAGAACACGCTCTGTCGGTCTCGGACATGGCTGGTCTGTACTATCAGAGACGTACTTACCGAGACCGAGATGCTGAGAGCGGTTCACCCTTGCGACCCGGCGCAATCTGCCCCCTGGAGGTGAGACAGGGAACAAACGGCACCAGGAGGCACAGGTTACCTCCGGCAGGTGGAACTGGTGGGATGCCCGGAGGAGATGAGGACCTGGCCTGGGCAGACCGGCAGATGGCAGGAAGAAGAAGCAGTAGCCCAAACACCTGGCTGAGGGACTGACACCGGTCACTGAGCAGCCAGCAGCTATGCAAGTCCGGAGAGCAGGCCGGGGGTCAAACACAGGTTTAATGGTAAGTCCGTGGAGGCAAGCAGAGGGTCAAACACAGGATCAGGCAGCAAAGTCCGTGGAGGCAAGCAGAGGGTCAAACACAGGATCAGGCAGCAAAGTCCGTGGAGGCAAGCAGAGGGTCAAACACAGGATCAGGCAGCAAAGTCCGTGGAGGCAAGCAGAGGGTCAAACACAGGATCAGGCAGCAAAGTCCGTTAACAAGCCAGGGGTCAAACACAGGAGAAGACAGCGACAGTCCGTTTAAACAAGCCAAGGGTCTGGGTACAGGATCAGATCTGGTTTTTACACAGGAGACACACAGGCACTGAGCTGGAAAGACAGACCAGCAAAGTGCCTGTGCGTCAGGCAGCTTTTATAGGCGCCCAGTGGACGCTAATTGCGCGCCATGGCGCACAAACGTGCGCCAGTGCGCATGCCCGAGCGCCGGACCGCCGAGCCGCGAGTGCGCATGCGCCGGGCCGCCGCGCATGCGCCGGAGCCGCGAGTGCGCATGCGCCGGAGAGCCGAGGGGGCCGCCGCGCATGCGCACTGGAGAGATAATGTTACTGTAGATAGCACAATAATATAAGGTTAGCTATGAAAACAAACACACTGCTTAATAAAACGTCTTATTTATTTCCCAAGAAAATAGCCAACATGAAAATACTATAGAAAAAGAACATCAAAGATACTTATCTCTAGGCTGTCCCCTAGACATGCTCTCATCAGCTGGGCTCAAGATGGTAACAGAGAGAGCTCTCTGTCTCTGTCAGCCCTTTTTAAACTTCAATCATACATCTTCCAGACCCAACCCCATTACCAGCCCATCTAGATTTTTTTTTTTTTAATAGATTTTATTGAAAACATTGCAAGTTACAAAGCAGAGGTTGTATACAATTTCTCAAAAGGGAAACAATATGTAAAACAGAAGCCGTAGTCTAGGCTCTTACATACATAGGCACATAACGAATAAGTGTAGGGTAAAACAGGTGTCACAGGTACCTTTACCACACCTTTACCATAATGAGGTAACTGGATGGATCAACACGCAGGGTCCCTAGAAAAACAGACTACAATGGTAGCTATGGGGAGAGGGAAGGAAAGAAGAGAGGGGAGGGAGATAGAAAAGAGGGGGTATGGGAGAAGAAAAGAGGATGATAAAAAAGAGAGGGGGATCAAACACCAGTACATTGTGCACCAATGAAAATAAAACCATAAATATAAAACCATAGATATAAAACCATAGATATAGAGATACCATCTAGGGTTAATTGGTTGATGTGTGTCGAGTGGCCACATATGGGGCAAAGGCTGTTGGAGTAGCTGGAGATACGAGAGGGTGAACAGGTTGGATGGGAGTTGGAGCTTCTAGATTTGTGCTTGTGTGATCAAAGCTGGAGATGTCATTGTCTTCAGGGGTAAACGTAGTGAGAGTCCCATAGTGGGAGAAAGAGAAGCTTTCAAAAAACTGTAGTTCTGTTCGAGTCAGGGTTGCTTGCATGAAAGCACACCATCTGGAATAGAAACGAGTATTTGATTTTCCATGTTTGAAGTCGGTATTAAGTTTATCCTTATGAAGCAAGTTTAGGAGCTCCCGTTTGAGTTGTGAGACACGTGGGCTATGCGATGAAGTTCAGCTTTTTAAGATAAGTCTTCTGGCTAGTAAGAGACAGGTCAATGTCCAGTCTTTATAGAGGGGGCGGGTAGATGAGGACCATGGTAGTAGTTGATCATCCCAGTATCCAAAAATGAGAAGTAAGGGGTCTTTAGGTAGTTTAAGTAGTGTTATTTCAAAAATGAAGGAGATAACGTGTTCCCAAAAGGTGGAGATAGAGGAACAAGCCCAGAATCGGTGAGAGAGGGATGGTTTTGGCTGATGACACTTGGGGCAGCTGGCTGCACCTTGGACATTCTTATCCGACAGGAAGGGTATGTGAGCGCAGTGCATAATCTTGAGACTTGTTTCTCTCCAGACCTCGTTGGGGATCAGCTGGTGCGACTTGTTATAACCTTGAAGGATCTTATCCACTAAGTCTGGGTCAGGAAAGTCTTTCCCCCAGTTTGCCACAGATGAGGTAGCAATCAAGGGGATGATTTTTGGTAAGAGAGGTTGGTATATATCCGAGATTTTATAGGACTCCCCTTGTAATAGCTTGTCTGTAAATGATGACGAAACCTCTGGCTTTCATCTTTGCATGAGTTTCTCATATAGCTGACACATTGCATATAATAGAAGGCATGAGATTGGGGAGGGAGAATGTTTCTGCGATGTCAGAGAAGAGAAGAGGGCGTCCCGTTTCCGAGTTGCATAGATTGGAGAATTTTGAGAGGCCTTTCTGCTGCCAGAGAGAGAAGGGTTTGTATTCCAATCCCGGTGGGAAGCTAGGGTTTCCTTGAATTGGGAGATGTTGGATATAAAAGGCGATAGCTTTAATGCTTTTCTCACTTCCCTCCATGCTATGGCTGTGCCTCTGAGGAAAAGGTTGTGTTGTAAGGGTATAGGAGTAGCTTTCCATCTGCAGTGAAGAAGGGCTGCCAATGAGTAGGGATGTGCCATGGAGGATTCCATAGAATAATTGGAGTAGCGAGAGAGTTGCGAAATCCAATCTAAACCTATCCTCAATAAGCAAGAAAAATTATATGCTCTGATATTTGGGAGACTAATGCCCCCTTCGTGTCTGGGAAGACACAGTTTCGCAAAGGCTATACGTGGTCTTTTGTTTTGCCATAAAATTTTGAGAAATGGTTTTGTTAAGAATCGAGGTATCTTTGTGTTTCAGAAGCAAAGGGATCGTTTGGAGTGGGTATAGTAATCGAGCAAAACTGACCATTTTTAGAAGGTGACATCTTCCCAGAAGCAAAAGAGGCAGATCCATCCAGTTACCCAATTCTTGAGTTATTTTCTTTATCAAAGGGGCATAGTTGAGGTGATAGATAGAAGAGGGTGTTTTCCCTATCCTAACACCTAGATACATAATGAAGGAGTGGGCTACCGCGAAGGGTGAGTGATTGGCTAATGGGGGGATAGTTGATGTGCCTATAGGGAGGATTTCGCTCTTGCCGTAGTTAATGCGGAGGCCCGAACAGATCCTAAATTCATCAAAGATTGTTTTGATGATGGGTATGTTGGAGGATGGGCTGGTTGAGAAAATTAATATGTCGTCCGCGAAGAGGGATGTGCGGAGTTCTTGAGTCCCAATTTTGATGCCGTGCAGAGGAGTCCGCTGGGAGACATATCATGAGAGGGGTTCCAGAGCAATGTTGAAGAGGAGGGGGGATAGTGGGCAGCCCTGTCTCGTGCCTTTATAGAGATGGACTTCATCCGAGAGAAGACCAGCCACCACCAACCTGGCCGCCGGAGAGGCGTACATGGCATGTACGAGGTGCTTGAAGGGACCCATAAAGCCCATTTTTGCTAGGACCATCGATAGCCAATCAAAACTAACATTATCAAAGGCCTTTTCCGCGTCCAGGGTGATGATGGCATGGTCCCCCCCTGGGTTGCACTTGGCATGTTCAAGAGCCAGCAACACCTTCCGAATGTTTATGGTAGCTGTTCTCCCTTTCACAAATCCTGACTGGGCTGGGTGGATCAGAGAGGGAATGATGGTGGCTAGTCTGGAAGCAATTATTTTTGAGAGAATTTTTACGAAGATTTAAGAGTGAGATGGGTTGGTATGATTCTGGCTCTTGGGGGTCCTTTCCTTTTTTTGGAAGTAATTTTATGATGGCCTGGTTTCCGGTCGGCAGATAAGGACCACCGGACCATATACCATTATAGACTGCGAGGAGAGTGGGCTCGGTTATGGATTGTAGTGTTTTATAGAATTCCCCTGTAAACCCGTCAGGGCCCGGAGCTTTAGAGGGAGCTAAGTTCCGAATGGTAGTGGATAAGTCGGGCAGGGAGATAGGTGCATTGAGGGCTTCGAGTTGGGAGGGAGAAACCTCGGGCATGCATATTTTGTCCAAGAATGATTTGGCAGTATTCTCATCTATGGGATCCGTGGCATATAGCGAGGAATAATATTGAAGCATAAGTTTGTTTATATCCTGTTGTGAGGTTTTAATGTTACCTGCAGAATCCCGTAGGGAGGTCATGTGGGACGGGCGAAAAGGGCCTTTGCAGAGTCTCGCTAACAATTTTCCAGATTTATTGCCAAACTTATGGAAGGAGGCTTCCCAATGTGCGCTGTGTGTCCTTTCGAGGGTGTCTGCCCAAGTGTCGAATGCCCTCTTTGCTATCTGCCAGTTTTCCCTGTTTTCCGGAGAGTCCCTAGAACAAAGAGAGCATTGTGCCAAGCGCAGGTCAGCACTTGCCTTCTTGTATTTCGCCAAGGTACGTCTCTTGAGGGAAGCAGCATATGAAATGATGCGTCCCCTGAGAAAGGCTTTACCAGTCTCCCAGAAGAGGTTCGGTTTATCCGTGTGGGGAGAGTTGGCAGCAGAGAATTCGGACCAGGCTTCCTCCATATAATGTTGAAAGTCAGAATTGTTTTGGAGATACGAGGGAAAGCGCCAGAGCTGGGGAGGGGGCCTTGAGTCAGGGGTGTCTAGCGATAACGAGATGGGGGCGTGGTCAGAGATGGCGATATCATGGATATCTGCCCCTGAAATCATTGGTATGAGGTGGTCAGTACAAAATAGGTAGTCAATTCTAGTAAGGATGTTATGAGGGTTGGAATAGAAGGTGTATTCTCTGTCAGCTGGGTGGTGAAGCCACCAGATGTCATGCAAGTGAAGTGAGTCCATTGTGGACGCGAAGTGTGAAGTTCCAGTGGTTGTGTGAGATGGTCGCATACGTTTGGAGGAAGATCTGTCTTCTAGTGGATGCATGATGGTGTTGAAATCTCCCACAACTATATGGGGTAGGTGCGGGTCGCGTAACAACCAGGTGGTCATTTCACTGAGAAACTGCTTGCTGGGATTGTTCGGGGCATATACATTGGAAATTACTAGCTCTCTAGTCCCTAGTTTCAGATGTGCGGAAATTAAGCAGCCCTGATTATCAGTGTCAACGGACAGCACCTCACAAGGGAGGTTCTTGAGGATGACAACCCCTGCTTTTCGCTTGAGTGAACTGGATCCCAGAACAGTGCCTACCCAAAGCTTTTTCATACGATGGAAGTCAGAGGGATTAAGGTGAGTTTCATGGAGTAGGGAAATATCTGTTTTCAGCCTTTTAAGGTGCTGGAGTATCTTGATTCTTTTAAAGGGGGACCAAAGCCCTTTCACATTCCAAGAGGTAACTCTCATGTGAGTGTAGGCCTGCGTGTGGTATGGGGCAGTGTATTGTGTACAGCAGCTGGAGGCCTGAGGGACTGAAGTAATTTGTCAGCGTGGGTGGGCTGTGTTTTTGAAAGGAGTGATGGCTGTTCATCTGGTGTTCGACAGGTGCCGGTAAGAAGAGGGAATAAAAAAGAGGGGCAGATAGAGAGGGTGGGGGTGGGTAATAAAACCAATACAAAACATTGGAAGAACTTCACTTTTTTCTGCATAGAATCACTGTGTGAACCAGCTCTCTTGGCAATCCAGCGTCAAGGTGGGTATTTGTTCTTCTTACTTTAGTGACATTAGCCGATGTGGCGGGATGTACATAAGTGCCAGATCGGGAGGAGGGTGAACACAGTGAGGCCAAAGGGGGTTGATGTACAACAGCAATATGGGAGTGCAGAGAAATACATAAAAATAAAGCATACATGTGCAAGATCAGGAGAACAGTTAAGCCCCATACACACGGTCGAAAATCCGACCACCAAATCTATCGGATTTGGTCCGACGGATTTAGTCCGACACTGGTGTTGCATACACACGGTCGGACAAAGTTGTCGGAAAATCCGATCATTCTGAACGTGGTGACGTTTGTTGCCTACGAAGGGACTACGTAGAGGCTAGTAGCCAATAGCTTTGGTCTTGTAATGTGATCTGAGCATGCGTGGCACTTTGTCCGTCGGAATTCGCTACACACGATCGGAATTGGTGTGATCGGACTTTGTTGTCGGAATATTTATAGAGCAGGAGATAGAACTTTGTCCGTCGGACAATCCGATGGAAACTGTCCGATGGTGCCTACACACGGTCGGAATTTCCGACAAAATTGTCCGATAGGACAGAATCCATCGGAAAATCCGACCGTGTGTATGGGGCTTTAGGTGCGGATACCTGTGTAGTCCATGTAAGTAGGCTCAAGGGTCACATGCTGCGCAGCGTTCGTGTCCCATGTTGAAGGCATGGCGGAGTTACGGGGGGTAGGTCCAGACGACCTGAAGCGCTTTGCGGAATCCTTCCGCGGGCTTCGTTGATCCAGAGAGCGATGGTGCGGGGAAGGTCTAAACTGGGAGTCGGAGTGTGCGTCAGCCCGCAGTGATCGTAGCAAGACTTCCGCTTCCTGGGGGTCTTTAAAAGATAGCTGGTCCCCATTGGGAGCTTTGAGGCAGAGAATTGCGGGGAAAGGCCAGCGTGAATTTTATCTGTTGCTGATGAAGCTCCGAACAGATGTTTTGGAACGCTTTCCTTTTCTTTGAGACCTCCAAAGAATAGTCTGCGAAGATCAGGATTTTGATGCTGTCGATTTGAAGGGATCTGGACTGCCTGAACTTTTGCAGAATGATCGTTTTGTCAGCGTAATTACGATATTTCGCGATTATCGGGTGAGGAGATTTGCGATCTGGGGTGAAGGTGCCCATGCGATGGGCCCGTTCGACCATGCAAGGGCCAGGAAGTCCCAGCGCCTCTGGAATGCGGTTGGCACAGAATTCCATGTTGGCTGACGTTTGCAAAGATTCTGGGACCCCTATGAATATCAGATTGCTCCTTCTGGATCGGTTTTCTAGGTCATCCAATTTTTGGAGTATATATTGATTCATTTTGTCCTGTGCTTGTTCGGTAGCTTGCGCCTGATATACCTCTTCTTCCAAACTGGAGAGGCGATGTTCCACCTCATGTAGTCTAGTAGAATGTTCCCCTATTTGGGCCTTAATTTGCCTCATCCCCACATCTATGGCCTTTTTCACTGAGGCGGCTATCATGGGGGATAGGAGTGCTGCAACTGCTTGGGCGATACGATCGGTGTTATCATCCCCCAGGCTTGATGAGGAGTTAGCAGGGTGTGGGGGGAGAGGAGACTGGATTGGGGAGGGGGGTGCAGTGTGATTTTAAAGTGCTCACCTCCATTGCTGGCTGGTCCCCCGCGTTGGTCAGGGAGGCTGTGGCTGGGGCCTCCAGATGTGACTGGGCCTGAGGCACCAGAGCGGGTGTGAGGGAACGTGGGCCAGTCTTTTCCACAAAGCGGTCCATGGAGAGAATGAAGGGTCCCCCAGGGGGGTTGCTGGCAGCTGGGGGGGAGAGGTGAGACAGTGTTTCCAGACCCTCGTGAGGAAAGTGCTGTATGAGAAGGCCGAGTCCGGGGCCTCTAATTGCGTCTATGGCAGGAGGGATGTGACTGTTTCACTCAGTTGCCGGGCAGTCAGCAGGCAAAGATCAGTCTGTTGGAGGATGGGGGGGTCCGTTAAGGCAGCAGGCGGCGTGGGAGGCGGCGATTCGCTTTAATAGGCCGCGTAGTGGAGCGGGACCGGCCTGTAGGCCGAAGCCGGGGACTCGATTTGCGGCCTGGCCGGCGGAGATTTTGCGGCCGCGTTTGGGCGGCTGTGATCGGCAGGTCACGGGGGGGTATCCAAGGTATGTACCGGAGGCCAGTTGGCTCGGGCCAGAATTGAATTGCTGATTTTCGGATTGCTGTGCGAGAACTGAGGGAGACTCAGCTAATCCATGCGGCGCCGGAACCGGAAAACTTAGACTTTTGATGAATCAAATAATTTACAGAGCAGTCCTCCTCAATATATTAGATTACTGTCCATCCTGCTGTATTGGCCTCTAGGGGCAGCATTGTACATATATCATGTCTATGTGTCCTGTTGATCCTTTGATCTTTGTAATCCACCTTCATCAATCATCCTGGCAGCCATGGCTCTCTTTGAAGCTTGCTTGCATAGTGTTATCACACCAGACGATCAGGAGCCAAGCTTTTGTTCAGCCTTGATAGAGGCCTGACTTCTTTTTTCAGATGAAGATTCTGATATGCTATGATGTGTAACTTGTTACATTCCAGACAGCCACCAAGAATGCAGAGGCTTGGTATAGCCATAGTTCATATTTCAAACACGCCTTCCAACACCTACATTCAGTCCTCTGAAATACCCACTATTATTCTTGGTGACTTTAACATCCCTGTCAATTTTTAACAGTATATCTACATCTCCAATTCTCAATTTAACAGCATCTATTGACCTAACTCAATGAACACATTCCTCCACTCATTCTGATGGTAACACCCTTGACCTTGTATTCTCCTATCTTTGCACTCCCTGCAACCTCACCAACATGCCCTTTCCTCTTTCTGATCACAACCTCATCTCGTCTTCAACCATCCATCCTTCCAAGCAGCAAACAATTACCATAGAAACATTTACCATTTTGACCTGTCTTTTCTCTATTTCACTCCTGTCATCCTTACTGGATGCACTTGCATCTTTCATCACACACTGAATCAGGCCCCAGTCATTACAACCTTGGCAGACTGATGACACCAGAAACCTCAAGAGACATAGCTTTACACTGAAGAGATTTCTGGTGAAAAAACAAATCCCTGTTAGCCTTCACCCTATATAAATCTGCCTTCCCAAAATACAATTCCTGCCTCCATGCTGCCAAACAAGTCTACCTCGTCACTTCATTAGTATTCTGTCATCCAGTCCTTGTCGTCTCTTCTCTACCTTTCACTCACAACTTTGTCCACTACCATCTCCGCCCATTAACTCACTGCTCCAGAGATTGGAAATCACTTCAAAAACAAGGTTACTGCAATTAAAGGGCACATCTCCACTGTGCAGATGTCTATCCCACTTAACATACCTTGTCCAAAACCACATTCAATACTTTCCTGTTTTGACTTTGTTACTACAGAAGACTTTGCCACACTTTTTTCAGAAGCCCGTATTACCACCTGTCCTCTGGACCCTGTTCCCTCGCAACTACTATGGTCACCTCCTTGCTCTATCCTATGCTCCCTCACCCACATCTTCAATCTCTCCCTCTCTACTGGCACCTTCCCCTCCTCTCGAAAGCATGCACTGATTACACCCATACTTAAAAAGCCTTCACTGGACTCCACCTGCATATGCGCTTTGCGAGATACATTTTGCATGAGCATGACAGCACATTCATTTGAATAGGCTGCCGTGCTTCCTGAAATGCAGGGGAACGATCCCTGCAGCATTTTAGAAATTAAAGTCTGCCCGGGAGCCACAATTGCAGTGCGGTTCTCAGTGTGGGTGCAATTTCCAATGCATGCAATTAGGATTAATGGCACCCGCATGTATCCGGGGCATTTTTCTGTGCGGGTGGTTACATAGTTACATAGTTGGTAAGGTTGAAAAAAGACACCAGTCCATCAAGTCCAACCTGTGTGTGTGTGCGTTTATGTCATTATTACATTGCAAATCCCTGTATGTTGTGGTCGTTTAGGTGCAAATCGTTTTTTTTAAATGATCTATGCTCCCTGCTGAAACCACTGCTTGTGGAAGAGAATTACAAAGTCTTACCACTCTTACCGTAAAGAATCCTCTATGCAGTTTCAAGTTAAATTGCTTTTCCTCTAATTTTAGTAAATGGCCGCAAGTCTTTTTAAATGCCCTTTTGCGGAAAAGTTTTATCCCTATTGTGGGGTCACCAGTACGGTATTTGTACATTGAAATCATATTCCCTCTCAAGCGTCTCCAGAGAGAAAAAGTTCAGTGCTTTTAATCTTTCTTCATAACTAAGATCATCTAGTCCCTTTATTAGCTTTGTTGCCTTTCTCTGTACTCTCTCCATTTCCAGCACATCCTTCCTGAGGACTGGAGCCCAGAACTGGATGGCATACTCCAGGTGCGGCCAGACCAGAGTCTTGTATAGTGGAAGAATTATCGTTTTATCTCTGGAGTTCATTCCCTTTTTAATGCATGGTGATATTCTATTGGCTTTGCTTGCAGCAGCTTGGCTTTGCATGCTGTTGCTGAGCCTGTCATCTACTAGGACCCCCAGGTCCTTTTTCATCCTAGATTCCCCCAGAGGTTCTCCCCCTAATGAATAGATTGCATTCATGTTTTTGCCACCTAAATGCATTATTTTAAATTTTTCTATATTTACCCTCCTGGCGATATTCCCGAGTGTGGCTCGGGGTTAAATTTCAGTACCATTAGCAGTAACCCTGAACCCCACTTGGGATTGCATTGCAGAATCCTGGTACAGCATACTTACCTTGTCACCAGATTTCTGCAATGTCCCCCCCGCTGTTTCCTCGGCCGGATCATCTGCCTGATGCTCTGTGTTCTGAGCTTCGTTCCCTGCGAGCTTTGCAACGCATTGAGCGGAGCCCAGCGGCAAATTCAAAGAGTACAAATAACATAACACATATAGTACACTGTAATCTTACAGATTACATTACTGTATCAAATCATTTCACCCTTCTTTTTTCCCTAGTAGTTTGTCCAGTGCCCTGCATGCACTTTTATATTATATATACGGTTCTTTCTGCCTGGAAATGTGAGACTGTCCATGGCAACCAAAAAGTGTCCCTTTACGTCAAAAGAACAGCTAGAAAACAGTGATAGTAAATTAGAACATTTGCAGAACTGAGCGATAGTAAGGCTGCATTCACACCTGAGCGTTTTGTCGCCTGAAGCTACAAAATGCTAGAGGGGAAAAAATACATTATTCTCTATGGAGATGGTTCACATCTCCACTCCAAAATGCCTGAAGCCCTACGCCTGAAGCTCAAACAAGTTCCGGACCCTTTTTTGTCGCTCGAATTGGGCAGATTTGGGCGTTTTTCTTCTTTTTAGATTGGTGACCTTTTGCTCTGCACAAAATCGCGGAAAAACGCGGTAAAAAACGCAGCAAAAAACGCTGCAATGTGCGCAATTTTCTGCCTGAAAACGCTATGCTCAGGTGTGAATGCAGCCTAAATCGTGGGGAAATTCATTTTATTATTATATTATTATTTTTTATAATTATTTATAGTTATTTATTATATTATAATTAACACCTCACTCTCTGTCAGCACTGCATAGAGGAGGACGTGCGTCTGGAGCTCCGGCCGTCAGGAGCCCCACAGCCCCCAGCTAGCCAGGACTCAGCCAGTGCTCTTCCCGGATCCCCGAGCAGTTTGGATTGAGTTTGGGTACAGGACCCTCCGGGCTGGGGAGGGGGGGGGGGGGGGGGGGGGGGGGGGGGGGGGGGGTGTGGGGGGGGGGGGGGGGGGCGGGGGGTTTGGGGGGGGGGGGGGGGGGGGGGTGGGGGGGGGGGGGGGAGGGGGGGGGGGGGGGGGGGAGGGGGGGGGGGGGGGGGGGGGGGGGGGGGGGTTGGAGGGGGGGGGGGATGGGGGGGGGGCGGGGGGGGGGGGGGGGGTGGGGGGGGGGGGGGGGGGGGGGGGGGGGGGTAGGGTGGGGGGGGGGGGGTGGGGGGGGGGGGGGGGGGGGGGGGGGGGGGGGGGGGGGGGTGGGGGGGGGGGGGAGGGGGGGTGGGGGGGGGGGGGGGGGGGGGGGGGGGTGGGGGGGGGTGGGGGGGGGGGGCGGGGGGGGGGGGGGGGGGGGGGGGCGGGGCAGGGGGGGGGGGGGGGGGGGGGGGGGGGGGGGGGGGGGGGGGGGGGGGGGTGGGGGGGGGGGGGGGGGGGGGGGGGGGGGGGGGGTGGGGGGGGGGGGGGGGGGGGGGTGGGGGGGGGGGGGGGGGGGGGGGGGGGGGGGGGGGGGGGGGGGGGGGTGGGGGGGGGTGGGGGGTGGGGGGGGGGGGGGGGGGGGGGGGGGGGTGGACCCCACTGCGGACCCCGCGGGCCCCACTCAAATAATCGGCCCAACCCCCCTCCGCGCCGGCAGCAGCTGACCATCGGACATCAGCCTCTAGGATAGTCCGCGGCTCCGGCCTAGTCCCGGGCCTCCCCAACCGCCTCTCAGCTCCCCTTTAGGGTCAACGCGGCTGCGGCGAGCTCCCCCCCTCCAACCACTCCACTGCCCTCTTACCACAGCAGCAGACAGGTCCGGGAGCCGCCAGTGCTGGGACAGGCCGCGGCTCGGGCCTAGTCCGTTGGCCATCTTGGTACACCCAGACCACAGCACTCCACCTGCTGGTAAAGAAAGTGTATATTGGTGTCTCTCGCGCTACTGTGAGTAGATAAATAGGTCAGGGTGAAAACTAAGGGTGAACAGTGTTTGCGGCAAAGTGAATAGTGTTCACAAAGGCACTTAGATAGAGTAAAAGATAAAAGTACTTTGCGCAAACTAAAATAATGATAAAGTGGTAAGGCAGTGATGATGACTAGATTCCTCTAGGGGCACTAGTCCAAAGTAAAGGTAAGTGTCCAAAAGGTCAGGGAGTGCAGATTATTGAATAATACATTAATTGATTAAACAATGATTGATACATGTTATTAGATGATAATGTTTCTCAAAAACAGATGGAACCATGTGCATATAAAAGTGTAGAATAAATTATACTTAACAAATAGGTGTACATAAAAATAAAAAAATAAAAAAATATTTAAATAATTAAATAAATAAAATCTTATGTTAATAAGTCCTATGACTAAAAGTCAATTGGATAAGCTAATATATTCCTGTGACTGATGCGATAATGAAAACAGTGACAATAATTTAGCAAAAATATCCCGTGAAAAAATATATAATAAAATCCAGTGATAAAACCTCAAACAGACCTCAGTTGTAGGGTAAAATAAAACCTGCAATTTGAATCAACTTGAATCAACTAGAGAAATTCAAATAAATGGATAAAAGGGGGCATACATTAAAAATAGTCCAGAATAAAGATAGCAGGAGACCAGAAAAGGATTACTCCATCTATCTAGATGAAAGGCATTATATGATTATAGCAGCATTATAGAGAAACCATTATCCCTATCTAACAACATCTATGGAAAGTGTTTTGGAACTGGAATTATACATTCACTAACGGGATGGCGTGTTTATAATGTGGTCCCATCTCCCCCACTGAGTTGGACATTGCTATCTTTATTCTGGACTATTTTTAATGTATGTCCCTTTTATCCATTTATTTGAATTTCTCTAGTTGATTCAAGTTGATTCAAATTGCAGGTTTTATTTTACCCTACAACTGAGGTCTGTTTGAGGTTTTATCACTGGATTTTATTATATATTTTTTCATGGGATATTTTTGCTAAATTATTGTCACTGTTTTCATTATCGCATCAGTCACAGGAATATATTAGCTTATCCAATTGACTTTTAGTCATAGGACTTATTAACATAAGATTTTATTTATTTAATTATTTAAATAGTTTTTTATTTTTTTATTTTTATGTACACCTATTTGTTAAGTATAATTTATTCTACACTTTTATATGCACATGGTTCCATCCGTTTTTGAGAAACATTATCATCTAATCACATGTATCAATCATTGTTTAATCAATTAATGTATTATTCAATAATCTGCACTCCCTGACCTTTTGGACACTAATGCCTCGTACACACGTACGGACTTTTCCCGGCGGACCTAAGTCCAGCGGACAATCCGCTGGACTTTCCCGCTAGGTACGCTGGACTAAAAAGCGAACGGACTTGACCACACACGATCACGCAAAAAGTCCGGCGGTTCACGCGATGACGTACGCACGTACGACGGGACTAGAAAAAGGAAGCTCGAGATCCCAAACGACACCCTTTGGGCCCCGTCAGCTAATCTCGTGTGTATCGCGTGTTAGTTGACGTTTGGTTAGAGACGATTCGCGCTTCTCAGACTTCTGCTTAATTCGTTCGCTTCTGCCGTTCAGTTTGTGCTTGTGAGGTTTGTATCTGGCTTTCAGTGCGTGTGGATCAGTTCCTACCTGTTCTCAGGCCGTTCTGGTCCGCTCGTTCCTGTTTTTCAGGTCGTTCTTCATAGGCCTTGCTGTTCTTCAGTGCGTTCTGTTAAGTTGTTTGTTTGATCAGCCGACCGTTTTGAAGCCATGGAGTGTGGACGTACTCGGGAACGAGTTCGTGCTGTGCAGGGGCTCGGTGTTGCGGTTAACACCTTGGCACAAGCCCGGTCCATGAACAGGGTGAGGAGGAGTTCATGGACCAAGAATTGGTTGCGCCAGCGTGACCAATTCTCGCATATGCCTTTGCTCCGTGAGATCCGTGAGAATAATCCTGATGATTTCAGGAATTATCTCCGGATGACGGACCCCATTTTTCACCGTCTGTTGGCTTCGCTGTCCCCTTATATTACCAGGCAGAATACCTGCATGCGGCAAGCCATCAGTGCGGAGCAGAGGCTAGTCGCCACGTTGCGTTACTTGGCGACGGGGAGAAGCTTGCAGGACCTCAAGTTCACGACAGGCATCTCCCCCCAGGCTCTGGGGCTCATTATTCCAGAGACCTGTTCTGCCATTATCCACGTCCTGCAGGAGGAATACATTAAGGTAAGTCTTCTCTTTTAAAATTACCTATGTCTTGTATGTTTGTTAATGTAGTGCATCAATGTCATCATTAGCTAATTACCATGATAGGACTATTCTATGAATGTCCCCTATTCCTTTTATTTTTGGATTTTGTTTTTTTGTCTAGTATTTTATGGTTGACTTATCGAAATAGTTTTAAGAATGTATTATTTAGTGGGTCACATGCATATTTGCTTGCACCAACCTCCCCAGCATGGAAGCTTGGCCCCCTAAACACCCCTAGCCTAGTCACTTTCTTTGGTTAAAAATGTATATTACCAGCTCCATTGTACAGCTTTACTCACCCCCCTTTCACCCCCCTTGACCCTCAATTTTAAATTGATTGCATGTGGTTTTGGTCAGCTTGTAATTATCCCCCCCCACACCCCCTGATAATTAATATCATGTGGTTTTGGTCAGCTTGTAATTATCCCCCCCCACACCCCCTGATAATTAATATCATGTGGTTTTGGTCAGCTTGTAATTATCCCCCCCCACACCCCCTGATAATTAATATCATGTGGTTTTGGTCAGCTTGTAATTATCCCCCCCCCCCACACCCCCTGATAATTAATATCATGTGGTTTTGGTCAGCTTGTAATTATCCCCCCCCCACACCCCCTGATAATTAATATCATGTGGTTTTGGTCAGCTTGTAATTAGCCCCCCCCCCCACACCCCCTGATAATTAATAGCATGTGGTTTTGGTCAGCTTGTAATTATCCCCACCCCCACACCCCCTGATAATTAATAGCATGTGGTTTTGGTCAGCTTGTAATTATCCCCACCCCCACACCCCCAGATAATTAATATCATGTGGTTTTGGTCAGCTTGTAATTATACCCACCCCCACACCCCCTGATAATTAATATCATGTGGTTTTGGTCAGCTTGTAATTATCCCCCCCCCCACACACACACCTTTAATTAATTGCATGTGTATTGTGTGACCTTACAATTATTTACTCCCCACCCACATCCCCATTATTATCTTCTCTGGTCCATCAGAGGGGTCATCAATCAGAGATTTGTCCCTTTTATCCTTAATCTTTTGGCTTTATTTCAAGGATTTACTAAATAAATACATATGTTCTTCCAAATTGTTTGTTAATTTGTTGCATTTAGTTTGGTGTTTTGCCTGGTTTATAATTTAAATTGTATCTTTCTGTTTGACTTCACAGTGTCCCTCCACGCCACAGGAATGGCAGACTGTGGCTTCCCAGTTTGCTGCCCGTTGGGACTTTCCCAACTGCGGAGGGGCGATTGACGGCAAACACGTGCGAATTGTGCCCCCACCCCATTCGGGGTCATACTATTGGAATTATAAGGGGTTCCATAGTATCGTGTTGATGGCGGTGGTGTCGGCACAATATGACTTTCTGTATGTGGATGTGGGGAAAAACGGCCGGATGTCGGACGGAGGAGTCTTCAACCACACGGAGTTCGGTCATCGTCTCCAAACTGGTGGGCTGGAGCTGCCACCAGATGAAGATAATGTGGAGGGACTCCCCTTCGTCTTCATTGCCGACGAGGCGTTCGGTCTGGGTGACCATCTGATGAGGCCATTTCCCCAACGATCCCTCACCCCTGAGAGGAGGATTTTTAATTATCGGTTGGCCAGAGCAAGAAGGGTGGTGGAAAATGCATTTGGTATTATGGCCAACCGTTTCAGATTGCTCCTTACATCCCTACATCTGGCAGAGTACAAACTCAATACTATCATTCTTGCATGCTGTGTCATGCACAATTATTTACGGAAACATTCAGGAACATACTCCTTACCAATTGGCCCTGAGGCCGGAGTGGAAGGCAACATGACAGGGCTGGATAATCGCCCTCTTGGTTCCGCACCACAATCAGCCCAGCAAGTGCGGGACCTTTATTTACAGTATTTTAATGGTAGGGGGGCCATTGAAATGGCAGCAGACCCTTAAACCATCTTTTTGATTTACAAAGAATAAATACAGTTATTTATGTTTGAAATATTGGTAGTTTCGTATTGTTTTGCTTTTAATTTGGCCTGTTTTATATGTTGTCCTAGTGCACATCTTAATAGTGGCAAACTTGTTTAGCGTTTAGTAAATAAGCCCCTTTGTCAATGAACCACAACATGTTTTTGTCAAACTGGTAGTATTTAAAAAGAAGAAGCCACACATTTTTGAATTTGTGCAAACATTATTTTTTTTATTATAGTGCACATCCAAAATTTTTTTTTTTTTTTTTTTTTTTTTTTTTTTTTTTTTTTTTTTTGTTTTTTGGTATTTTTGGTTTTTTTTTTTTTTTTTTTGAACCAGATTTTTTTTTTTTTATTTTATGTTATCTTTTTGACATTTTTTTGGTGTTTTTCTCACAACATATTTTTTTTTGGGATTGATTTTTTAAAACAAACATAAAAACATGTTTAAAATTGTTAAAAAATTTAGGCTTAGCATTTGAAATTATTTACACAATGTAAAAGTCCAGAACTTACAAAGTTCAACAGGTAACCCATGAACAGAAGAAGCCAAATTTTGAATATGCACACTAATTTAACTGGAAAATGGGTAATGTCAACATGTGCTATGTTC
This sequence comes from Lithobates sylvaticus, assembly GCA_028564925.1. Taxonomy (NCBI): domain Eukaryota; kingdom Metazoa; phylum Chordata; class Amphibia; order Anura; family Ranidae; genus Lithobates; species Lithobates sylvaticus. Next base: position 241,603,998 of record CM053026.1, read on the forward strand.
CATCATGGGGAATCAATGGACGTGTTTTGTGTGTGAAACCCCTTCCCTCTCACCTACTAGCATTAGGGGTTGCAAACACCAAATGCGTCCATTGAGATCGCCTGATGGCACATAGCACATGTTGACATACCGTGTGCATATTAAAAATTTGGCCTCTAAAATTAGTTAAACAGCGCATCAAAAGGGGAATGAAGGACATGATTGATGTTAAGAAATGTAAAAGGGGTCTTTAGATTCTCCCCAAAACATCAATCATGTCCTTCATTCCCTGCTGCATGGTGGCCATCTCCTTCTGCATATTTTCCAGCTGCAGATTCCAGGCCATGATCTGGCCAATAAGCCTGTGGGCACTGTCAGTGGAAAATGGCTCCGCAGCTTGTCCTTCCACAAACAGATCAGCATCACCTAAAAGTTGGGTAGATAAAACACAAGAAAAAAAGTGTCAAAAACATGCAGACCTTAATTTATTACCTCAATCTGTGTTCTGAGACACTCACTTGGTGGGGTGCAGATTTGATCGACTTCAACGACCTGTTCCGCCACATCCACGCGCGGGCTTGGGCTAACTGCCCAATTAGTCTGGTGATGCCGGGAGGTCCTCGTAGGTTCGGACTGACGTCTGAGTCTTTTGCCCCCTATGGTAATGGAACACAAAAAGGTACACTTTTGAATCACACTGATATTTGAGTGCCAAAATAGGATTAGTAAACATTGTTTAAAAGTCTTGCCAATTATTAGCAGTTTGTTAGAAGATCCTACTTGAAGACAGAATTGAAATGTCTATCTAATGAAACTCCAATACTTAAACCGCCCTTCAACCCTAAATTTGAACTTCCGCTCATTGGATCCCTGCACCCCTGTGGTGTCTTATTTTGAACCTTTTAGGGGGGATGGGTTGCAGATACCTGTGTAAGGCAGGTATTTGCACACACATCCGGCCCTAGACTCCCACAGAAGTATACGCCACATCCCGTCCCACCGTGCTGTCTGCTGGGACACACAGGGGTCCCCGAGCTCGCGCGGACCAGTCCTATTGCATTGCGCAACTGGCGCATGCCCAATAGTGACCCGGGAAGTGAAGCCGCAAACATTAATTTCATGATTGCAAGATCAGAGATTGTAGCTGCACCATCCAAGGGACAGGTGAGTGTACTTCTTTGAAAAGTCACCACCTACAGTATTTAGAGATGATGAGCATTTTTTGGGAATTGTGAGCATGACACCCTGCTTAACATATTTATCCCCCCCCCCCAAAACAGCCTCTGGAGTCCCTGTGTAAGTTACCCCTAAAACCCTTACTACAGCAGTAATTGTATAGATAGTGACAATAATAAACAACCTTACAACTCCAACAACCCAAAGCCAGGTAAACTCAATAAACGTTATGAAGACAAACGGAACTTTCATCAAATATGCGCAAGTTTCACGTACGAATGGTAATTAAATCTGCGCAAGTTTCAGGTACGAATGGTAATTACATCTGCGCAAGTTTCACGGACGAATGGTAATTAAATCTGCGCAAGTTTCACGGACGAATGGTAATTAAATCTGCGCAAGTTTCACGTACGAATGGTAATTAAATCTGCGCAAGTTTCAGGTACGAATGGTAATTACATCTGCGCAAGTTTCACGGACGAATGGTAATTAAATCTGCGCAAGTTTCACGGACGAATGGTAATTAAATCTGCGCAAGTTTCAGGTACGAATGGTAATTACATCTGCGCAAGTTTCACAGACGAATGGTAATTAAATCTGCGCAAGTTTCAGGTACGAATGGTAATTACATCTGCGCAAGTTTCACGGACGAATGGTAATTAAATCTGCGCAAGTTTCAGGTACGAATGGTAATTACATCTGCGCAAGTTTCACGGACGAATGGTAATTAAATCTGCGCAAGTTTCACGGACGAATGGTAATTACATCTGCGCAAGTTTCACGGACGAATGGTAATTAAATCTGCGCAAGTTTCAGGTACGAATGGTAATTACATCTGCGCAAGTTTCACGGACGAATGGTAATTAAATCTGCGCAAGTTTCACGGACGAATAGACATGTGCAAAAGGAAAAAATTCGTTTCGTTTCGTTTTAATTCGTTAATTAATTAATTTCGTTTAGTTAGATTAGTTAAATTTGTTAAATTCGTTTTCGGATTTCGTTTAGTTTTCGACCGATTTTCGAATTCGAAAATATTTTGCGACCCGACTTTGGGTCCACGTATCTCGGGGTTACTTGGTGATAGAAACACCAAATTTGGATATGTTGTAGTGCTAGTTCTACTCTGTTCGCATACCAAATTTAGGGTTTCTAGCTACAAGTGGCCCCGAGATATGTGGCCTCAAAGTCGGGTCGAAAAATGTCATTCTCTGCTGCAGAAAAGTGCTTGACATTTTGCGACCCGACTTTGGGGCCACGTATCTCTGGGCCACTTATAGCTAGAAACCCCAAATTTGGTATACAAACACAGTATAACTAGCACTACAAACTCTCCAAATTTGGTGTTTCTATCACCAAGTAGCCCCGAGATACGTGGACCCAAAGTCGGGTCACAAAATATTTTCGAATTCGGTTGAAATCATTTCAAATGCAGTTGAAAAAAATGTCAAATGCAGTTGAAAAAATGTCAAATGCAGTTGAAAAAATGTCAAATGCAGTTGAAAAAATGTCAAATGCAGTTGAAAAAATTCAAATGCAGTTGAAAAAATTTCAAATGCAGTTGAAAAAATTTCAAATGCAGTTGAAAAAATTTCAAATGCAGTTGAAAAAATTTCAAATGCAGTTGAAAAAATTTCAAATGCAGTTGAAAACATTTAAAATCATGTTAATACTATTTCAAGCGGATTCGAAAATATTTTGCGACCCGACTGAAAAAAAAAAAATGAAATTGATTCTAACAGTCTGCAGAAGATCTGCAAAAAAAAAAAAAAGAAGTGAAATGGCTGTTAATAGTCTACAGGAGATCTGCTATTAAATTATATATGTTTTTTTATTCTGTTCTAATCTTTTCTATTTGAATTATACATTTTGGAAGATGGTTATTTACTTATATACATCTGTCACATAAAAAAAAAGATGTGAAATGGAATGGCTGTCACGGATGTCGATCGCAAGGCAAGTACATATGCTGTATGTCATTGTCCACTCACCACAACACCTGCCACAAGTGCCAAGACACCTGCCACGATTGCCACATGACTGGCCACAAGTGCCACGTGACCGACCACAAGTGCCACGTGACCTGCCACGTGACCAAGTTGTGGATTGTCCACTTGCCATGTCACCTGCCACAAGTTATGGGGTTCCTAGCACCAAGTGACCCCCAGATATGGGGGATATGTCAAGTACTTTTCTACAGCAGAGAATTACATTTTGTGACACGACTTTGAGGCCACGTATCTCGGGGCCACTTATAGCTAGAAACCACAAATTTGGTATGCAAACACAGTAGAACTAACACTATAACCTCTCGAAATTTGGTTTCTATCACCAAGTAACCCCGAGATACGTGGACCCAAAGTCGGGTCGCAAAATATAATCCGGTTGAAATAGTTTCAAATGCGGTTGAAATAATTTCAAATGCAGTTGAAATAATTTCGAATCATGTTGATACTATTTCAAGCGGATTCGAAAATATTTTGCCACCCGAATTTGAAAAAAAAAAATGAAATTGATTCTAACAGTCTGCAGAAGATCTGCAAAAAAAAAAGTGAAATGGCTGTTAATAGTCTACAGGAGATCTGCTAAAAAAAGAAATAGATGCTAATAGTCTGCAGGAGATCTGGTGAGAAAACGAAATAGATACTAATTGTCTGCAGGTGATCTGCAAAAAAAAAAAAAAAGTGAAATGGTTGTTAATAGTCTACAGGAGATCTGCTAAAAAAAGAAATAGATGCTAATAGTCTGCAGGAGATCTGGTGAGAAAACGAAATAGATACTAATAGTCTGTAGTTGTAGTGCTAGTTCTACTGTGTTTGCATACCAAATTTGGGGTTTCTAGCTACAAGTGGCCCCGAGATACGTGGCCCCAAAGTTGGGTCACAAAATGTAATTCTCTGCTGTAGAAAAGTACTTGACATATGCCCCATATCTGGGGGTCACTTGGTGCTAGGAACCCCATAACTTGTGGCAGGTGACATGGCAAGTGGACAATCCACAACTTGGACACGTGGCACTTGTGGTCGGTCACGTGGCACTCGTGGCCGGTCATGTGGCAATCGTGGCAGGTGTCTTGGCACTTGTGGGAGGTGTTGTGGTGAGTGGACAATGACATACAGCATATGTACTTGCCTTGCGATCGACATCCGTGACAGCCATTTCACATCTTTTTTTTTATGTGACAGATGTATATAAGTAAATAACCATCTTCCAAAATTTATAATTCAAATAGAAAAGATTAGAACAGAATAGAAAAAAATATATAATTTAATAGCAGATCTCCTGTAGACTATTAACAGCCATTTCACTTCTTTTTTTTTTTTTTGCAGATCTTCTGCAGACTGTTAGAATCAATTTCATTTTTTTTTTTAAAGTCGGGTCGCAAAATATTTTCGAATCCGCTTGAAATAGTATTAACATGATTTTAAATGTTTTCAACTGCATTTTAAATTTTTTTCAACTGCATTTGAAATTTTTTCAACTGCATTTGAAATTTTTTCAACTGCATTTGAAATTTTTTCAACTGCATTTGAAATTTTTTCAACTGCATTTGAAATTATTTCAACCGAATTCGAAAATATTTTGCGACCCGACTTTGGGTCCACGTATCTCGGGGTTACTTGGTGATAGAAACCCCAAATTTGGAGAGGTTGTAGTGCTAAGTCTACTGTGTTTGCATACCAAATTTGGGGTTTCTAGCTATAAGTGGCCCCGAGATAGTTGGACCCAAAGTGGGGTCACAAAATATTTTCGAATTCGGTTGAAATAGTTTTGAATGCGGTTGAAATAATTTCAAATCATGTTGAAATAATAATTTCAGGTAGAAACATTTCAACCGAATTCGAAAATATTTTGCGACCCAACTTTGGGTCCACGTATCTCGGGGTTACTTGGTGATAGAAACCCCAAATTTGGAGAGGTTGTAGTGCTAGTTCTACTGTGTTTGCATACCAAATTAGCTATAAGTGGCCCCGAGATACGTGGCCCCAAAGTCGGGTCACAAAATGTAATTCTCTGCTGTAGAAAAGTACTTGACATATGCCCCATATCTGGGGGTCACTTGGTGCTAGGAACCCCATAACTTGTGGCAGGTGAGATGGCAAGTGGACAATCCACAACTTGGTCACGTGGCACTTGTGGTCGGTCACGTGGCACTTGTGGCCGGTCATGTGGCAATCGTGGCAGGTGTCTTGGCACTTGTGGCAGGTGTTGTGGCAAGTGGACAATGACATACAGCATATGTACTTGCCTTGCGATCGACATCCGTGACAGCCATTTCACATCTTTTTTTTTATGTGACAGATGTATATAAGTAAATAACCATCTTCCAAAATTTATAATTCAAATAGAAAAGATTAGAACAGAATAGAAAAAAATATATAATTTAATAGCAGATCTCCTGTAGACTATTAACAGCCATTTCACTTCTTTTTTTTTTTTTTTGCAGATCTTCTGCAGACTGTTAGAATCAATTTCATTTTTTTTTTTTAAGTCGGGTCGCAAAATATTTTCGAATCCGCTTGAAATAGTATTAAAGCGGTTCTGCACTCATTTCATTTAGTAAATCTCTTTGCCTTCCAAATCAGGCAAAGAGTACTAAATGAAATGTTTTTTTTTTTTTTTTTTTTTTTACTTACCTTGTAATTGAAGACTTCCGGTCTTCTCCCTCTGCGGCGGCGGGCGTGGTCTTGCGTCGATCGTCGTCACGCCGCACTGTCTCCTGGGATCTGGTGTCATTGATCCCAGAAGTCAGTGCGGGCATCTTCCGAAATCTCGCGAGATTTCGGCCACATCTTCCGAAATCTCCCGAGATTTCGGCCGCATCTGCCGAAATCTCGTGAGATCTCGGCAGATGAGCCGTTACTGCGCACGCGCGAGTAACGGCAGTGCATGCTGGGCCATCTAAAGTCCCTGTGGGTGTTTCACATGCCCACAGGCAAGATGGCCCGCAGCACTAAAGAAGAAGACGAGGAACTTCATCGGACGAAAACCGGCGGCGATCGAGATGGAAGATGGAACAGGTGAGTCCCCTAATAAAGGTAAGCACACTTTATATTACATCCTAAAAAAAAATTTTTTTTTTCAGAGTGCAGAACCGCTTTAACATGATTTTAAATGTTTTCAACTGCATTTGAAATTATTTCAACCGAATACGAAAATATTTTGCGACCCGACTTTGGGTCCACGTATCTCGGGGTTACTTGGTGATAGAAACCCTAAATTTGGAGAGGTTGTAGTGCTAAGTCTACTGTGTTTGCATACCAAATTTGGGGTTTCTAGCTATAAGTGGCCCCGAGATAGTTGGACCCAAAGTGGGGTCACAAAATATTTTCGAATTCGGTTGAAATAGTTTTGAATGCGGTTGAAATAATTTCAAATCATGTTGAAATAATAATTTCAGGTAGAAACATTTCAACCGAATTCGAAAATATTTTGCGACCCAACTTTGGGTCCACGTATCTCGGGGTTACTTGGTGATAGAAACCCCAAATTTGGAGAGGTTGTAGTGCTAGTTCTACTGTGTTTGCATACCAAATTAGCTATAAGTGGCCCCGAGATACGTGGCCCCAAAGTTGGGTCACAAAATGTAATTCTCTGCTGTAGAAAAGTACTTGACATATGCCCCATATCTGGGGGTCACTTGGTGCTAGGAACCCCATAACTTGTGGCAGGTGACATGGCAAGTGGACAATCCACAACTTGGACACGTGGCACTTGTGGTCGGTCACGTGGCACTCGTGGCCGGTCATGTGGCAATCGTGGCAGGTGTCTTGGCACTTGTGGGAGGTGTTGTGGTGAGTGGACAATGACATACAGCATATGTACTTGCCTTGCGATCGACATCCGTGACAGCCATTTCACATCTTTTTTTTTATGTGACAGATGTATATAAGTAAATAACCATCTTCCAAAATTTATAATTCAAATAGAAAAGATTAGAACAGAATAGAAAAAAATATATAATTTAATAGCAGATCTCCTGTAGACTATTAACAGCCATTTCACTTCTTTTTTTTTTTTTTTTTTGCAGATCTTCTGCAGACTGTTAGAATCAATTTCATTTTTTTTTTTTTAAAGTCGGGTCGCAAAATATTTTCGAATCCGCTTGAAATAGTATTAACATGATTTTAAATGTTTTCAACTGCATTTTAATTTTTTTCAACTGCATTTGAAATTTTTTCAACTGCATTTGAAATTTTTTCAACTGCATTTGAAATTTTTTCAACTGCATTTGAAAATTTTTTCAACTGCATTTGAAATTTTTTCAACTGCATTTGAAATTTTTTCAACTGCATTTGAAATTATTTCAACCGAATTCGAAAATATTTTGCGACCCGACTTTGGGTCCACGTATCTCGGGGTTACTTGGTGATAGAAACACCAAATTTGGAGAGGTTGTAGTGCTAAGTCTACTGTGTTTGCATACCAAATTTGGGTTTCTAGCTATAAGTGGCCCTGAGATAGTTGGACCCAAAGTGGGGTCACAAAATATTTTCGAATTCGGTTGAAATAGTTTTGAATGCGGTTGAAATAATTTCAAATCATGTTGAAATAATAATTTCAGGTAGAAACATTTCAACCGAATTCGAAAATATTTTGCGACCCAACTTTGGGTCCACGTATCTCGGGGTTACTTGGTGATAGAAACCCCAAATTTGGAGAGGTTGTAGTGCTAGTTCTACTGTGTTTGCATACCAAATTAGCTATAAGTGGCCCCGAGATACGTGGCCCCAAAGTCGGGTCACAAAATGTAATTCTCTGCTGTAGAAAAGTACTTGACATATGCCCCATATCTGGGGGTCACTTGGTGCTAGGAACCCCATAACTTGTGGCAGGTGACATGGCAAGTGGACAATCCACAACTTGGTCACGTGGCACTTGTGGTCGGTCACGTGGCACTTGTGGCCGGTCATGTGGCAATCGTGGCAGGTGTCTTGGCACTTGTGGCAGGTGTTGTGGCAAGTGGACAATGACATACAGCATATGTACTTGCCTTGCGATCGACATCCGTGACAGCCATTTCACATCTTTTTTTTTTATGTGACAGATGTATATAAGTAAATAACCATCTTCCAAAATTTATAATTCAAATAGAAAAGATTAGAACAGAATAGAAAAAAATATATAATTTAATAGCAGATCTCCTGTAGACTATTAACAGCCATTTCACTTCTTTTTTTTTTTTTTTTTGCAGATCTTCTGCAGACTGTTAGAATCAATTTCATTTTTTTTTTTTTAAAGTCGGGTCGCAAAATATTTTCGAATCCGCTTGAAATAGTATTAACATGATTTTAAATGTTTTCAACTGCATTTGAAATTATTTCAACTGCATTTGAAATTTTTTCAAACGAATTCGAAAATATTTTGCGACCCGACTTTGGGTCCACGTATCTCGGGGTTACTTGGTGATAGAAACCCTAAATTTGGAGAGGTTGTAGTGCTAAGTCTACTGTGTTTGCATACCAAATTTGGGGGGTTTCTAGCTATAAGTGGCCCCGAGATAGTTGGACCCAAAGTGGGGTCACAAAATATTTTCGAATTCGGTTGAAATAGTTTTGAATGCGGTTGAAATAATTTCAAATCATGTTGAAATAATAATTTCAGGTAGAAACATTTCAACCGAATTCGAAAATATTTTGCGACCCAACTTTGGGTCCACGTATCTCGGGGTTACTTGGTGATAGAAACCCCAAATTTGGAGAGGTTGTAGTGCTAGTTCTACTGTGTTTGCATACCAAATTAGCTATAAGTGGCCCCGAGATACGTGGCCCCAAAGTCGGGTCACAAAATGTAATTCTCTGCTGTAGAAAAGTACTTGACATATGCCCCATATCTGGGGGTCACTTGGTGCTAGGAACCCCATAACTTGTGGCAGGTGACATGGCAAGTGGACAATCCACAACTTGGTCACGTGGCACTTGTGGTCGGTCACGTGGCACTTGTGGCCGGTCATGTGGCAATCGTGGCAGGTGTCTTGGCACTTGTGGCAGGTGTTGTGGCAAGTGGACAATGACATACAGCATATGTACTTGCCTTGCGATCGACATCCGTGACAGCCATTTCACATCGTTTTTTTTTTTTATGTGACAGATGTATATAAGTAAATAACCATCTTCCAAAATTTATAATTCAAATAGAAAAGATTAGAACAGAATAGAAAAAAATATATAATTTAATAGCAGATCTCCTGTAGACTATTAACAGCCATTTCACTTCTTTTTTTTTTTTTTTGCAGATCTTCTGCAGACTGTTAGAATCAATTTCATTTTTTTTTTAAAGTCGGGTCGCAAAATATTTTCGAATCCGCTTGAAATAGTATTAAAGCGGTTCTGCACTCATTTCATTTAGTAAATCTCTTTGCCTTCCAAATCAGGCAAAGAGTACTAAATGAAATGTTTTTTTTTTTTTTTTTTTTTTTTTTACTTACCTTGTAATTGAAGACTTCCGGTCTTCTCCCTCTGCGGCGGCGGGCGGGGTCTTGCGTCGATCGTCGTCACGCCGCACTGTCTCCTGGGATCTGGTGTCATTGATCCCAGAAGTCAGTGCGGGCATCTTCCGAAATCTCGCGAGATTTCGGCCACATCTTCCGAAATCTCCCGAGATTTCGGCCGCATCTGCCGAAATCTCGTGAGATCTCGGCAGATGAGCCGTTACTGCGCACGCGCGAGTAACGGCAGTGCATGCTGGGCCATCTAAAGTCCCTGTGGGTGTTTCACATGCCCACAGGCAAGATGGCCCCCAGCACTAAAGAAGAAGACGAGGAACTTCATCGGACGAAAACCGGCGGCGATCGAGATGGAAGATGGAACAGGTGAGTCCCCTAATAAAGGTAAGCACACTTTATATTACATACTAAAAAAAAAAATTTTTTTTTCAGAGTGCAGAACCGCTTTAACATGATTTTAAATGTTTTCAACTGCATTTGAAATTATTTCAACCGAATACGAAAATATTTTGCGACCCGACTTTGGGTCCACGTATCTCGGGGTTACTTGGTGATAGAAACCCTAAATTTGGAGAGGTTGTAGTGCTAGTTCTACTGTGTTTGCATACCAAATTAGCTATAAGTGGCCCCGAGATACGTGGCCCCAAAGTCGGGTCACAAAATGTAATTCTCTGCTGTAGAAAAGTACTTGACATATGCCCCATATCTGGGGGTCACTTGGTGCTAGGAACCCCATAACTTGTGGCAGGTGACATGGCAAGTGGACAATCCACAACTTGGACACGTGGCACTTGTGGTCGGTCACGTGGCACTCGTGGCCGGTCATGTGGCAATCGTGGCAGGTGTCTTGGCACTTGTGGGAGGTGTTGTGGTGAGTGGACAATGACATACAGCATATGTACTTGCCTTGCGATCGACATCCGTGACAGCCATTTCACATCTTTTTTTTTTATGTGACAGATGTATATAAGTAAATAACCATCTTCCAAAATTTATAATTCAAATAGAAAAGATTAGAACAGAATAGAAAAAAATATATAATTTAATAGCAGATCTCCTGTAGACTATTAACAGCCATTTCACTTCTTTTTTTTTTTTTTTGCAGATCTTCTGCAGACTGTTAGAATCAATTTCATTTTTTTTTTCAGTCGGGTCGCAAAATATTTTCGAATCCGCTTGAAATATTATTAACATGATTTTAAATGTTTTCAACTACATTTGAAATTTTTTCAACTGCATTTGAAATTTTTTCAACCGAATTCGAAAATATTTTGCGACCCGACTTTGGGTCCACGTATCTCGGGGTTACTTGGTGATAGAAACCCCAAATTTGGAGAGATTGTAGTGTTAGTTCTACTGTGTTTGCATACCAAATTTGTGGTTTCTAGCTATAAGTGGCCCCGAGATACGTGGCCTCAAAGTCGGGTCACAAAATGTAATTCTCTGCTGTAGAAAAGTACTTGACATATCCCCCATATCTGGGGGTCACTTGGTGCTAGGAACCCCATAACTTGTGGCAGGTGACATGGCAAGTGGACAATCCACAACTTGGTCACGTGGCAGGTCACGTGGCACTTGTGGTCGGGCACGTGGCACTCGTGGCCGGTCATGTGGCAATCGTGGCAGGTGTCTTGGCACTTGTGGCAGGTGTTGTGGCGAGTGGACAATGACATACAGCATATGTACTTGCCTTGCGATCGACATCCGTGACAGCCATTCCATTTCACATCTTTTTTTTTATGTGACAGATGTATATAAGTAAATAACCATCTTCCAAAATTTATAATTCAAATAGAAAAGATTAGAACAGAATAGAAAAAAATATATAATTTAATAGCAGATCTCCTGTAGACTATTAACAGCCATTTCACTTCTTTTTTTTTTTTTTGCAGATCTTCTGCAGACTGTTAGAATCAATTTCATTTTTTTTTTTTTAAAGTCGGGTCGCAAAATATTTTCGAATCCGCTTGAAATAGTATTAACATGATTTTAAATGTTTTCAACTGCATTTTAATTTTTTTTCAACTGCATTTGAATTTTTTTCAACTGCATTTGAAATTTTTTCAACTGCATTTGAAATTTTTTCAACTGCATTTGAAATTTTTTCAACTGCATTTGAAATTTTTTCAACTGCATTTGAAATTATTTCAACCGAATTCGAAAATATTTTGCGACCCGACTTTGGGTCCACGTATCTCGGGGTTACTTGGTGATAGAAACTCCAAATTTGGAGAGGTTGTAGTGCTAGTTCTACTGTGTTTGCATACCAAATTTGGGGTTTCTAGCTATAAGTGACCCCGAGATACGTGGCCCCAAAGTCGGGTCACAAAATGTCAAACACTTTTCTGCAGCAGAGAATGACATTTTTCGACCCGACTTTGGGGCCACGTATCTCGGGGCCACTTATAGCTAGAAACCCCAAATTTGGTATGCAAACACAGTAGAACTAGCACTACAACATATCCAAATTTGGGGTTTCTATCACTAAGTGACCCTGAGATATTTCGAATTTCGTCCGCGATTTTTCGATTCGAAAAAAAATTCGGATTCGGTTAAATTCGTTAGTATTGTAATTCGGTAATTCGGATGCATCCGAATGTCCGAATAATGAAAAATTCGTCCGAATTTCGATTCGGAACATAACGAAATGCACATGTCTACGGACGAATGGTAATTACATCTGCGCAAGATTAGACATATCAAGTATAACCATAGTAGCGCACGTGCTTGACTTACTTTTTTTGATGGCTTTTCGAATTCTCCTATACTGATCGTGCTCCCTGGATTTGATGTCGGACCATCGCTTGCGCAGTTGATCCTTGCCCCTTCGTACGCCGAATTTCTGCTCCAGGGTGCTGACGATTGTAGTGAGAATCTTGTCCTTGCGCAAGTTGGGTCGAGGGTACGGGCCATTTTCCCCGTCGTAATCTTCCCTTTGGAGGATGTCCACCATCTCCACCATCTCTTCAAAGGCCATATTGGTGGCCTTATATCTGCTGCTGGATGCAGATGTGTTGGCTTCTTGGCTTTCCTCCGCGCTACTGGCTGAGAATGTGTCCGCCATATTCATGAATTAATTCACCAACAATGCAACGAGGGGAAGCGGGGCGGGGAATACTCGTCATGAGGAACGTCATGGGCGGGCGACACGGAGGACGCAGGCGGACTTCGACGCGTGCGCAGTGTATATAAGGCTGTTTGAGGGGCCCACGTGTTCCCGAACGGAAGTAGCGAGCGCTCTGTACGAAGGTAAGTGTTTTCTAGGATGCATTACTGTGTTTTTTTGGGGGTTTTGGGCCAGCATTTTTTAAGGATATGTGTGTGTTGCAGCCTGTGTGTAGGGGTTGCTGCCTGTGTGTAGGGGTTGCTGCCTGTGTGTAGGGGTTGCTGCCTGTGTGTAGGGGTTGCTGCCTGTGTGGATGTGTTGCTGCCTGTGTGTAGGGGTTGCTGCCTGTGTGTAGGGGTTGCTGCCTGTGTGGATGTGTTGCTGCCTGTGTGTAGGGGTTGCTGCCTGTGTGTAGGGGTTGCTGCCTGTGTGGATGTGTTGCTGCCTGTGTGTAGGGGTTGCTGCCTGTGTGGATGTGTTGCTGCCTGTGTGTAGGGGTTGCTGCCTGTGTGGATGTGTTGCTGCCTGTGTGTAGGGGTTGCTGCCTGTGTGGATGTGTTGCTGCCTGTGTGTAGGGGTTGCTGCCTGTGTGTGGGTGTGTTGTGTAATGTTTGTTAAGAAAAACTGGTTGTGCGTTTTAAGTAACATTTGTGTTTTTGGTCTTTTGTATTGCCATTACTAACAAAACAGAAACAAACATGTCATCACCCCAGTTGAATCCATTCAAGGACCAGCAGTTCATGTCCGAATTCATTGCCCTGTACAGAAAAAATACCAACCTGTGGCAGCTCAAGAACCCTTTATATGGCAATAGGGATGTCCGGAAGGCAACACTGGGGCCACTTGTGGCTTTTGTGAAGACTAAAGTCCCCAACGCAAACACCAAGTTTGTGGAAGCCAGAATTGCAAGTTTAAGGCACATGTACAAGCGGGAGCGCAAGAAGATTGAGGAATCAGTCAGATCAGGAGCAGCAGCAGAGAATGTTTATGTACCCAAGCTGTGGTACTACAACCAACTGACTTTTATAGGTGACCAGATGGAACCCAGGCAATCACTGTCGACTCTTCCCTCCACCCTTCCCTCCACTCTTCCCTCCACCCCAGCTGAGGCTTCCACGGAAGGAGAAGACCCCTCCACCTTGGAGCAGGCTGATGCGCCCAGCTGGAGCCAGGTATATATTTAGTAGCCTAAATTGTGATTGTGTGAATATTAATGCTGTAAACGTTAAAATGTGAAACAATTAACACCCTGAACTCAGAATTGTGAAAAAAACTGACAAAAATTATGCACACTTCTAAAAAGTGTTGGTGCAACATATCGATACATATATAGTGTATACATACATCCAGTAGTGGCAAAAAAAGCGTTAGACAACATTGGTGATCTGCTTGGAAAATGCAGGGGTCCAAATGATAGCCTTTTGGATCTTTTGGAAAATTTAGATGCTCGTTCCTAAGTTTACAATTGGATGATTGAGGAGGCCAGAAACCACAAAACAGGTGTTTGATTTTTGTTTTTATTTGCACACAGGATGAGCTGACCCAGGATGATGCCGGGACAAGTGGTATGGAGGAGGAGGAGGACATGACCAGCGAGAGCCAGGAGGTGGCTGGGCCCAGCACGAGCCAGAGTGACAGCCAGACCCAATTAAGAAGTCTACCTCCACCCCTGCCCTTACCCCCAAGAAGGCCCAGGAGGATGACCATTGTTGAGGAGGAATCACTGCAACTGATTCGGAAGGCGAGTGCGATTCTCGACAAACCCCCCCTTCCAGAAGAGGCCTATGCCAGCTACGTGTCCAGCAGGTTGCTGGAAATGGAGAGGGGCCAACGGCACCTGTGTGAGGGCCTCATTTCTGAGGCAATTAGGGGGGGTTTGAGGGGTGAATTACGAGAATCCACCCGCCTGACCCATGAAGGCCCGACACCAACTTCTCCTCCTCCTCCTCCTCGTCTTCCTTCTTCTCCTCCTCCTCCTCCTCCTCCTCCTACTCCTCCTCCTACCACAAGTCAGCCTCCAAGGAAGCGTGCAGGGAAGACTGCAGGGAAGAGTGCAGGGCAGCGTGGTGGGAAGAGTCGGAAGTGATTGCCTGGCTTCAGTCTGGTCTCACAGAAGACACAGGCTGTTGTAGTGCCACAGCTTGGGGACATAGATGTCATCTGCTGCTGTTCCTGGTCTGTCTGATTCCTGGTCAATCTTCTTGTGCTCCCTATATTGTATGAAATGTGCCCAAGCTTAATTTTTGGCTTCACAAACTTGGTGTCTGCCGTTGGGGCAAAAAGTCTTCACAAAATCTACAAGTGGCTCCAGTGTTGCCTTCCTATTTTGTTTTGCCTTGTTTGTTTTAACCAGAATAAATGGTCATTTAATTTTCATCAAATAATGATATACGTGCTTGTTATTCAAAAACATAGTTTCTTTAGGAGTAGGCAGGTACATGTCTAAACATTCATTTGACAATACAAGTGTAAAGTGCAACTTCAATGGAACTGCAAGTGCAGTCGCTGGAAAGGTGAGGGTTAAGATCTGAATTAAGGGCAAGCTCTGCTGACTCCACAATTGTATCATGTGTAATAACTAATCCTTTTGATAACCAACAAATAATAAAAAATATCTATATAGAGATATATGTACATATATAATATATAGATATATATATATATATATATATATATATATATATATATATATATATATATATATATATATATATATATTTTTATACACGTATAGATCTATATATCTATATATATTAATATATATATATATATATGTAGATATCGATATATATTTTTTTGGGCTTATTGAGAAATATAGATATATTTTTCATTTGGTGATTTGGATATCTATATCTATATCTATATATATATATATATATATATATATATATATATATATATATATATATATATATATATATATATATATATATATATATATATACAAATATATAACTTCACTAAAGAATGCTGAAGAAAAAACGTTCGGGAGTACTCTGCGTGAATATACAAGCAGCAAGGCAAAATCATTCTTCAAGTACGATAACATACAAATCCCGCTGTCAGAAAAAAAAAAAAAAAAAAAATTCAGCAGCGTGACGATTGTGCGAGCTTCAAAACGAAGGCTAGTTTTACCAGACCGAGCGAGTCCGTGACATAATAGCTACTGAGCATGCGTCCTTTTTGGTACGCCGGACCATACTACACACGACCGGATTATCCGCTGGACTGCCAAGTCCAGCGGATAATTTGAGAACAAAACCTGAAACTTTAGTCCGCCGTACTTTGGCCAAAAAAAGTCCGCCGGCGCCCACACACGAGGGGATTATCCGCTGGACTTCGGTCCAGCGGATAATCCCGCGGGATAGTCCCTTCGTGTGTACGCGGCATTACTTTTACTTTGGACTAGTGCCCCTAGAGGAATCTAGTCATCATCACTGCCTTACCACTTTATCATTATTTTAGTTTGCGCAAAGTACTTTTATCTTTTACTCCACCTGCTGGGACTGAGTACAGCGGCCATCTTGGTACACCCAGACCAACCAAGCCTATTTTAAAACACAGGTTTTTAACTACAAGTGGTTAGACAACCGTTTAATTGCTTGTTTTTAATTGTTTTTAATCAAGTTTTTAATCAAATTTCTAATCAAGCTTTTAACCAAGTTTTTAACAAGTTTTTAACAAGTTTTTAACAAAGCTTTTAATTACAGCATACACCCAGACCAGCCAGTTTTAACCACAAGTTTTTAACAGCATTCACCAGTAACATCAGCATCGCTATAAAGCCGCCTCTTCTTCCCCAGGATATCAACATCAGGATCCACCCTATCTCCATCGTTGGATCACCCCGGTAAGGTAAATATTCTGGCAAGTAACGCAGGGGACCACCACTTAGCAGTTGATCCAGGGACCAACATCTGACCGCCCCTCTGGGGTCAGGAAGGAATTTTTCTCTGCTATAGCAATTGGCCGAGCAAGTAGGGGTTTTTCGCCTTCCTCTGGATCAACGGGATGGTGGGTGTAGGTCACCAGGGTTTTTCCTACAGATCCGTCATCTGAACTGTTCAGACAAATAGCAGGACCAGCAGCATCTTCAGCCGCCTTTCGCAAGACCGTTATCACCTCAGCAACAGCATCAGTTTTTTTTCAACGCATCATTCCGTCAACAGCAAATTTTTTGGATCACCACGACATGTGCAATTTCAAATACTCAGCAGAGTCTCTCCGCAGACTAAGAAATTCGACCGCAACTCTACCGACCTACATTCAAAAAATATTACAAAAAGAACGACTACTAAGGATCGATCCACAAGCAATCATCAAACATAAGAAGACTACAATTCAACCATAACAGTTAGCATGCGCCTTGATTAACACCAGATCGGCAGTCGAGCACAGGTACGAAATTTATGACTTCATCACACAAAACAACATAGATTGTCTCTTCATCACGGAAAGCTGGCTAACACCTGACTGCATCACCATCCTAACAGAATTAGTGCCAGAAAACAACAGGATCTTAACCGAGCATAGGAAAGGAAAAAAAGGAGGAGGCCTAGCAGTGATCTTCAAAGCTCACCTGGCGCTCGCCAAACCTACGGTACAGAACACAGCAACTTTTATGGAGACACTTACTCTACAGATGCAAACAACACCACAAGAAACCATCCACATGCTGCTATGCTACAGACCACCAGGACCAAAGACAAATCTACCGATACCACTCACTGAATTCATTTCATCACACACCCTGAAAAACAACAAGGTTCTGGTACTCGGAGATTTCAACCTCTGGGAAAACTCCACCGAAGACCCCATCGCCACCACCTGCATCAACCAACTGGAAGACTTAGGGCTTCAACAACTAGTAAAGGCTCCCACACATGGGTCGGGTCACATTCTGGACCTCATCTTCAAGCAAAATATGGACATCAACATACTAGACAACATAGCGCTACCATGGACAGACCACTCTATCAAATTTGAATCACCCTCCAAAAAACAAATCCGGCCGCAAAAACACATTGGATTAGATCACAGAAGAAACTACACTCGGAAATCATCAAAACCACACTAACAAACAAAATGGCAACACTAAATCAAAACTACTCAACACTCGTACAACTATTCACAACAGCTTCGTAAACAAGGCACTACTACAAACAGCAGACGCAGTCGCCCCGAAACATCGAGGACACCCATCC
>CM053026.1:241622368-241639157 GCA_028564925.1 Lithobates sylvaticus
TCTCCACAAAAGCTATCGTGATGAACATTTGCCTGTTCGATCGTTTGCCGAACACCCAAATTTCCAGGGTGTTCGCCAGGTGTTTGGCCTGCCAAACACTTTGCAATGCACAGTGCAGTGTAAGTTGTTCGATAAGGAATGGGGCAGGGAACCCGGCCATGGAGTGTCAATGGGCTTCTCCTACCCATTCACCAGGAATGTGTACAAAAAAATAAATAAAAACAGGAGACAAGTTTTTGGCAAATCTTTTAAAAAATATAAAAACAGTGTCCCTTGATGTAAATCCATCATCAAGCCTGCCACACCGCCGACCCGAAAAAAAAAAAAGAATGCCTCCTCCATGCAATATCACCTGGTTGCCCCGCCCCCCTTGTAACGTCACGGACGGGTGCATGCTGGGCCAGCAACATCACAAGGGGGTGGTGCCACCAAGTGACATAGCCAGGTGGTTCTGCCCCTTACCTATATAAAAAATGTAAAATAGCAGAGCGTGCAGTAGGCAGCCAGTCTTCATAGCTGGCGGGAGCGTTTTTCCTTTTTCATTTTTTGGGTGCTGTGGGCGGCATGATTGATAATGGATTTTCATCTGGGGACACAATATTTTATTTTTAATAAACTAATTGTCAAAAACTGTGTGTGTGTTTTATATATTTTTTGACACTTTTTTTGGTGAATGGGTAGAGGTACTATGTATCCGATACTCATTCACATGGGGGGGTGGGATCTGTGGCCCCTTGTTAAAGGGGGCTTCCAGACTCCAATAAGCCCCCTGCTTGCAGACCCCCACAACCATGGTCTAAGGTTATCAGTGGTGTACCCCAAGGTTCAGTGTTGGGACCCTTACTTCTTAATATCTTTATAAATGATATTGGGTCTGGGATCAAAAGTAACATTTCTGTCTTTGCAGATGACACCAAGCTATGCAGTGGAATAACGTCCTTACAGGAGGTCTCCAATTTACAAGCCAACCTCAATGCTCTGTCTAATTTTGCAACTATGTGGCAGATGAGGTTTAATGTTGATAAATGCAAATTCATGCACTTGGGGGCTAAGAATATGCATGCATTATTCATGCTAGGGGGAGTACAACTGGGGGAATCCGTAGTGGAGAAGGATCTGGGGGTTTTGGTAGATCATAAGCTCAATAATAGCATGCAATGTCAAGCTGCGGTTTCCAAAGCAAGCAAAGTCCTTTCTTGTATTAAGAGAGGCATGGACTCCAGAGAAAGAGATATCCTTTTGCCCCTGTTCAAATCATTAGTAAGACCTCATCTGGAATATGCAGTTCAGTTTTGTGCACCAGTTCTCAAAAAGGATATTGGGGAACTGGAGCAAGTGCAGAGAAGGGCAACCAAACTGATAAGAGGCATGGAGGAGCTCAGCTATGAGGAAAGATTAGAGGAACTGAATGATTCACTCTTGAGAAGAGGAAAATAAGGGGGGATATGATCAACATGTACAAATATATAAGGGGTCCCTATAGTGAACTTGGTGTTGAGTTATTCACATTACGGTCAACACAGAAGACAAGGAGGCACTCTTTACGTCTAGAGGAAAAGAGATTTCATCTCCAAATACGGAAAGGTTTCTTCACAGTAAGAGCTGTGAGAATATGGAATAGACTCCCTCCAGAGGTGGTTCTGGCTAACTCAGTAGATTGCTTTAAGAAAGGCCTGGATACAGTGGGGATCGAAAGTTTGGGCACCCCAGGTAAAAATGTGTATTAATGTGTATAACGAAGCCAAGGAAAGATGGAAAAATCTCCAAATGGCATCAAATTACAGATTAGACATTCTTATAATATGTCAAAAAAAGTTAGATTTTATTTCCATCATTTACACTTTCAAAATTACAGAAAACAAAAAAAATGGTGTTTGCAAAAGTTTGGGCACCCTGCAGAATTTATAGCATGCACTGCCCCCTTTGCAAAGCTGAGACCTGCCAGTGTCATGGATTGTTCTCAATCATCGTCTGGGAAGACCAGGTGATGTCAATCTCAAAGGTTTTTAAATGGCCAGACTCATCTGACCTTGCCCCAACAATCAGCACCATGGGTTCTTCTAAGCAGTTGTCTAGAAACTGAAACTGAAAATAGTTGACGCTCACAAAGCTAGAGAAGGCTATAAGAAGATAGCAAAGCATTTTCAGATGTCAATATCCTCTGTTCGGAATTTAATTAAGAAATGGCAGTCATCAGGAACAGTGGAAGTTAAAGCAAGATCTGGAAGACCAAGAAAAATATCAGACAGAACAGCTTGCAGGATTGTGAGAAAAGCAATTCAAAACCCAGGTTTGACTGCACGATCACTCCAGAAAGATCTGGCAGACACTGGAGTTGTGGTACACTATTCCACTATAAAGAGATACTTGTACAAATATGGTCTTCATGGAAGAGTCATCAGAAGAAAACCTCTTCTACGTCCTCACCACAAAAATCAGCGTTTGAACTTTGCAAATGAACATATAGACAAGCCTGAGGCATTTTGGAAACAAGTTATGTGGACCGATGAGGTTAAAATAGAACTTTTTGGCCGGAATGAGCAAAGGTACGTTTGGAGAAGAAAGGGCACAGAATTTAATGAAAAGAACCTCTGTCCAACTGTTAAGCATGGGGGTGGATCAATCATGCTTTGGGGTTGTATTTCAGCCAGTGGCACAGGGAACATTTCACGAGTAGAAGGAAAAATTGATTCAATAAAATTTCAGCAAATTTTGGATGGTAACTTGATGCCATCTGTGAAAAAGCTGAAGTTAAAGAGAGGATGGCTTCTACAAATGGATAATGATTAGAGTTGAGCGGACACCTGGATGTTCGGGTTCGGCAGGTTCGGCCGAACTTCAGAAAAAAGTTCGGGTTCGGGACCGAACTTGACCCGAACTCCGAACCCCATTGAAGTCAATGGGACCCAGACTTTTGAACACTAAAATGGCTGTAAAAAGGTCATGGAAAGGGCTAGAGGGCTGCAAATGGCAACAAAATGTTGTTAAGCCCCCCGCCCCCAGGCCCCCACAACCACCGGGCACGGTTGTGGGGATGAGGCCCTTGTCCTCATCAACATGGGGACAAGGTACTTTGTGGGTCTTAGACCCCCAAAGCATCCTCCCAATGTTGAGGACATGTGGCCTGGTACGGTTCAGGCGGGAGGGGGGCCGCTCTCGTCCCCCCCCTCTTTTCCTGCGGCCTGCCAGGTTGCGTGCTCGGATAAGGTTCTGTTATGGATTTTGAGGGGGACCCCACGCCATTTTTTTGGGCTGGGTTTCCCCTTAAAATCCATCCCAGACCTCAAGGGTCTGGTATGGATTTTGAGGGGGACCCTACGCCATTTTTTTTTTTTGGCTGGGGTCCCCCTTAATATCCATCCCAGACCTGAAGGGCCTGGTTATTGAATTTGGGGGGACCCCTGCGCTTTTTTTTTGTTTTTTTTATTTTTTATCAATTACTTTTTTTTTATGAATGACTTTCAATGAATGACTGTTCTCTGTATTACGGGATCCGACAATACACATTAGCCGCGAGTGATTTTAAATAGCTTTCTTTTCTGCAAAAAGTGACAGACAGTTCTAAGCACGAGAAACATGCGCCCCTTTACATGCATACTATAGACACCCCCCAGGTACGAAATTTAAAGGAATATTACACTTTTATTGTTTCAATTTAATCATTATTAAAATCACTGCTCCCGAAAAAACGTCCATTTTTAAAAGTTTTTTTTTGCATTGATACATGTCCCCTGGGGCAGGACCCAGGTCCCCAAACACTTTTTATGACTAACTTTTTAAAAATAAATGACTTCAATGACTGTTCTCTGTATTAAAATCACTCGCGGCTATATGAATATCAATTCATATAGCCGCGAGTCCTTTTAAAAGACATTTTAAAAAGCAACATTAAATCCCCGAACACCGGACCCGAACCCGAACATACAGTCAATTGTTCGGGTTCGGGTCGGGGACCCGAACACCCTAAAGTCCGGTACGGACCCGAACTTTACAGTTCGGGTTCGCTCAACCCTAATAATGATCCTAAACACACCTCAAAATCCACGGGGGATTACATCAAGAGGCGTAAACTGAAGGTTTTGCCATGGCCTTCACAATCTCCTGACCTCAACATTATTGAAAATCTATGGATAGACCTTAAAAGAGCTGTGTGTGACAGACAGCCTAGAAATCTCAAAGAACTGGAAGACTTTTGTAAGGAAGAATGGGCAAAGATACCTCAAACAAGAATTTAAAGACTCTTGGCTGGCTACAAAAAACATTTACAAGCTGTGATACTTGCCAAAGGGGGCAGTACAAGATATTAACTCTGCAGGGTGCCCAAACTTTTGCAGACGCCATTTTTTTGTTTTCTGTAATTTTGAAAGTGTAAATGATGGAAATAAAATCTAACTTTTTTTTTACATATTATAAGAAAGTCTAATCTGTAATTTGATGCCATTTGGAGATGTTTCCATCTTTCCTTGGCTTCGTTATGCACATTAATACACATTTTTACCTGGGGTGCCCAAACTTTCGATCCCCACTGTAATTCCTAAATGTACATAATATAACTGGGTACTAACATTTATAGGTAAAGTTGATCCAGGGAAAATCCGATTGCCTCTAGGGGGATCAGGAAGGGATTTTTTTCCCCTGCTGTGGCAGATTGGAGCATGGAATCTTCTGGGTTGGAATTGGGTGTGTTGGATTGTACGATGTTTTTTATTTTTATTTAGTATTTTTTTTTTTTGTGGTTGAACTGGATGGACTTTTGTCTGGTGTCTTTTTTCGGCCTAGCTAACTATGTAACTATGTAACCACTGGTCACGGTTGTGGAGATTAGCCCTTGTCCCCATCAACATGGGGACAAGGTGAAAAGCCCCCGCCCCAAAGCATTCACCATCCCCCCATATTGAGGCCATGGGGCCTGGTATGGTTCAGTAGGGGGGGTGCTCGCTCGCCCTCCCCCTTTATTGACCTGCCATGCTGCATGCCCATATAAGGGTCTGGTATGGATTTTGGGGGGGACCCCATGCTTTTTTTTCTTTTTTTTTTTCTTTTTTCTTTTTTTTAATAGCTGGGTGCCAGCAATTGCAACTGTGAGTCATTTTAAATGGAATTTGACTCATTTTTTTCTTTAGAAATTTTTTTTTTTTCTGAAGCATGTTTTATGCATGCTACAGATGCGCCACTTTACAGGCACATTAAGGAGACCCAAGCTATGGGGGCACCCAAATCCATTCAAACATGGAGCCGTGGGCCAGTCTCGCCCCCTCTCTCTCCTCATTGGCTCACTGAATTTGATTGACAGCAGCGGTAGCCAATGGCGTTGCGCTGCCTTCTCAGCCAATGAGGAGGGAGAGTCTCAGTCAACCGAGACACTCCTGCAACATTACTGGATCGAGATGGGGCTCACTGTAAGTATTAGGGGGCTACTGCACACAGAAGGTTTTTTTTTTATCTTAATGCATAGAATGTATTAAGATAAAAAAACCTTCTGACTTTACAGCCACTTTAGGTATAATTAAAATTACAGCTCCTGAAAAAACAATTGTTTTAAAAAAAAAAAATTTTGGATACATTTTTTCCTTTATAAATGTAATTTTGCTGCAGTACTGTTCTAAACATGGGAAAGATGCGCTACTTTACAGGCAGACTAAGGACACCCCCCCGGCACGATATTTAAAGGAATAGGGATGAGCCGAACACCCCCCTGTTCGGTTCGCACCAGAACCTGCGAACAGACCTAAAGCTCGTGTGAACTTTAGAACCCTATTAAAGTCTATGGGACTCGAACGTTCAAAATCAAAAGTGCTAATTTTAAAGGCTAATATGCAAGTTATTGTCATAAAAAGTGTTTTGGGACCCGGGTCCTGCCCCAGGGGACATGTATCAATGCAAAAAAAGTTTTAAAAACTGCAGTTTTTTCAGGAGCAGTGATTTTAATAATGCTTAAAGTGAAGCAATAAAAGTGTAATATTCCTTTAAATTTCGTACCTGGGGGGTGTGTATAGTATGCCTGTGAAGGGGCGCATGTTTCCCGTGCTTAGAACTGTCCCTGCACAAAGTGTAATTTTTGCAGGAAAAAACGCTATTCAAAATCACTCGCAGCTAATGAATTATCGGCTCCCGTAATACAGAGAACAGTCATTCATTGAAAGTCATTGATAAAAAAAAAAAAAAAAAAAGCGTGGGGGTTCCCCCAAATTCAATTACCAGGCCCTTCAGGTCTGCTATGGATATTAAGGGGAACCCCACGTCAAATAAAAAAAAAATGACGTGGGGTTCCCCCTAAATATCCATACCAGACCCCGAGCACGCAACCTGGCAGGCCACAGGAAAAGAGGGGGATGAGAGCGCCCCCCCTCCTGAACCGTACCAGGCCACATGCCCTCAACACGGCATAGGCATATGCGTCTCTTCTTCTGTGTCGGGCCGCCACCGAAGGATAAAGAAAGGAAGAAGGAAGAAGACCAGAAGAAAGAAGATGAAAGAAGACTTTAATAAAGGAATTGTCAAAGACCGTCTCCTGTCATTTTTAAAATTTTTGTCACTTTTTTGGTGAAATCTTAGGGGTACTTTTGTACCCCCTTACCATTCCACACAGGGGGGGAGGCCAGGATCTGGGGGTCCTCTTGTTAAAGGGGGCTTCCAGATTCCGATAAGCCCCCCGCCCGCAGACCCCCACAACCAACGGCCAGGGTTGTGGGGACAAGGCCCTTGTCCCCATCAACATAGGGACATGGTGCTTTGGGGGTCACAGACCCCCAAAGCATCCTCCCAATGTTGAGGGCATCCTCCCAATGTTGAGGGCATGTGCCTGGTACATTTCAGGAGGGGGGGTGCTCTCGCCCCCCCCCCTCTTTTCCTGCGGCCTGCCAGGTTGCGTGCTCGGATAAGCTATTAAAATTAGCACTTGAGATTTCTCCCATAGACTTTTACAGGGTGCTTTTCGAATTTGCCGCGAACACCCCAAATTGTTCGCTGTTTGCAGAACAGGCGAACAGGCAATGTTCGAGTCGAACATGAGTTCGACTCAAACTCGAAGCTCATCACTATAAAGGAATATATTTAATTTTTATTGTTTCAATTTAAGCATTAATAAAATAACTTCTCCTGAAAAAACTGCCATTTTTAAAACGTTTTTTTGCATTGATACATGTCCCCTGGGGCAGGACCCAGGTCCCCAAACACTTTTTTTATGGCAATAACATGCATATAGCCTTTAAAATTAGCACTTTTGATTTTTTCATGTTCATGTCCCATAGACTTTACCGGTGTTTGTGTGTTTGCACAAATGTTTTGCCTGTTCGCAAGTTCTGGTACGAACCGAATGGGGGGAGGGGTGTTCGGCTCATCCCTACTCCTCAGACGATGGAACATCCTGGATCCACTGGAAAAACGAACAGATCGCCAACAACATCACAATCGCAACATCAACTGGGAAGACCTGGAACCTCCAGATGACATGACAACCTGAACCACTACAGCCACACTAAGCCACATACCTAGCCCTGGATTGCTGATCCGAGATTAGTTCAACTGTTACTAAACCCCAAATATTTGGCACGGTGATAATCGCTCAAGCAGAGTTCTGCTATTTTCTTAACGTTCAGTTACAGAGCCACTGGCCTTTTCTTCTACAACACTTTACAGTTACAGTTTTTTTTTTTTCAGTTTTCTTAAAGTTAAGCTGCCACTAAGACACAGAGCTTATTTCCAGATCTTACAGCCTATGGCGACTAAACAGGAGGTCAAACGCACGCGCAGACGACACAAGTATACACCCTGTTCTCCCTGATTGGATCCTCAATTCAATCAGGAAGAACTACAAACAAAAGACCCGATTCCCTGTTACGGAACATTCCACACACAAACCCTGCCTTTCAAAATCTCGTCATTGAATGTTAAAGTCCTGAACCACCCAGGGAAAAGATACTCCCTATGGGCCGAAACTCGCAACCTTAAATGCCTACAATGTCGCATAAAAACTTTCCACATATACTCACAACAAATGCTCCCACTAAATCCAAAGGAGTGTTGATAGCAGTTAAAAACATTGTGGCCTTCAAATTGTTAACTATTTCCACGGACCCACAAGGAAGGTACATACTACTGGTCTGTGAAATTAACAATACTGTATATACCCTTATAAATCTTTATGCCCCTAACTTGGGCTAAATGTCATTTCTAAAGAAATTGTGGAAAAAAAGTTTTGAATTTAAAACAAGGTCAGATAGTGGTGATTTCAATCTTCCACCGGACCCCTCCATTGATGTGAAAGGCCCTAACCCGAAAATACCTTGAAGATTGACGCTCCTTCCCTTTTTCATACAATTGTCCTTTATGATATTTGGAGATGCCAGCATTTCACAGAAAGGGATTTTACCTTTTTCTCAAAAGCGCACCATACGTATACCAGAATTGATCTGTTCCTTGGAAATAAACAATTACTTCAAGATGTCCTTAAATCAGAGATCCACATGATCTCCTGGTTAGACCATGCGCCCATCTCGCTAACCCTGGGGAAAAAAAAACAAAAAATGTTCACCCCCTTCCTGCCCGTGCCAATTTTCAGCTTTCAGCGCTGTAACATTTTGAATGACAATTGCGCGTTAATGCAACACTGTACCCAAATGACATTTTGATAATTTTTTTCACACCAATAGAGCTTTCTTTTGGTGGTATTTTATCACCTCTGTGTTTTTAATTTTTTGCGCTATAAACAAAAAAATAGCAACAATTTTGAAAAAAACAATATTTTTTACTTTTTGCTATAATAAATATCCCAATTTAAAAAACAAAAAAAATGTTTTCCTCAGTTTAGGCCGATATGTATGCGTCTACATATTTTTGGTAAAATAAATCGCAATAAGCGTATGATTGGTTTTGCGCAAAAGTTATAGAGCCTACAAAATAGGTTATTGATTTATGGCATTTTTATTTTTATTTTTTACTAGTAATGGCGGTGATCTGCGATTTTTATCAGGACTGTGACATTGAAGCGGACAGATCGGACACTTTTGACACTATTTTGGAACCATTGACATTTATACAGCGATTGAAGCTATAAATAGCCATTGATTACTGTATATATGTAATTGGCAGGGAAGGAGTTAACACTAGGGGGCGATCAAGGGGTTAAATGTGTTACCTAGGGAGTGATTATAACTGTGGGGTGATGAGACTGACTGGGGAAGGAGACAGATCGGTGTTCCTATATATTAGGAACACACAATCTGTCTCCTCTCCCCTGACAGGACGTGGATCTGTGTGTTTACACACACAGATCCACGTTCCTGCTCTGTCATGAGTGATCACAGGGAACGCACATCGGCTCCTCCCCTCTATGCCGGCCAAGCTGAGGACGTCATATGACGCTTCACCCAGGATGGCAGATACCATCTGCGGACCTCATATTACTATAGTCCGGTATTGAAGTGGTTAGTAACTGCCGCAATGATCCACACCTAATGTCAATCCCCGTCAACAAGACCCAGATCCAAAAAAAACTAAGAGACTTTTTTACCACCAAAGCAAAATCAGTTGACAATCCCTTTATATTGTGGGCCTCTCACAAGGCCTATATAAGAGGGGTTCTAATAAAACTAAGCTTCCGGGAGAAACATCAGAGGACTGACAGAACTATTTGACACCATAAAATCACTAGAAATCCCTAACAAAACTATCCCAAATCCGACAACCAGCAACAAACGATTCCAAGCCAGAAGCGACCTCAGATCCCTACTTAATGCCGAGCATGCCAAACTCCTACTTAAAATACGAGCCAACCTTACGCCCATGGCAACAAAGCAGGCAAACTAATGGCAGCATTGATTGAAAAACACAGGACCAAACAAAAAATCACGTATATTTTACACCCCACCCAGGGCAACAAAATGTTTCACCCTAGGGACATTGCCAATGCGTTTAAAGCAGGGGTCTCAAACTGGTGGCCCTCCAGCTGTTGCAAAACTACAAGTCCCATTAGGCATTGCAAGGCTGACAGTTACAAGCATGATTCCCACAGGCAGAGGCATGCTGGGACTTGTAGTTTTGCAACAGCTGGAGGGCCGCCAGTTTGAGACCCCTGGTTTAAAGAGTACTATGAAGCATTAATTATACAATCTGAAAAATGACCCTGCAGTGAAAAAGCCCACAGACACAATCATTAAACAATTTCTAGATGACCTCCATCTATGTAAAATTTCCAATGCCACTTTACTGCTCTCAATGCTCCACTCACTACTAAAGAAATTACCCAGGTTATTGCATTGCTTCCCAATGGCAAAGCCCCAGGCCCAGATGGCTTCTCAGCCAAATACTACAAAGCACTTTCCACAATACTAGCCCCCCACTTGTGTCAAACATTCAACACTGCTGTTCTGACCAGAGATGTTAACCGCAAATATCATTACTCTACCCAAACCAGGAAAGGAGCCGGTATCTCCACAAAACTTCCGCCCTATTTCATTATTGAATACTGACCTGAAACTTTACACAAAAATGATGGCCGAAGATTGGCCTCCATAATGCCCCACATCATACACCCAGACCAAGTAGGCTTTACCCTGGGTAGACAGGCACCGGACCCTACAAGCAAAATTATAAACCTCCTCCACCATGCAGAATTAAAGAATATCCCAGAAATCTTTATAGCGCTAGATGCCGAAAAAGTGTTCGACAGGATACACTGCTACTTAAAACAATCCCTTACTAAATTTGGATTTCAAGGTAATATACTGTCAGCCATATTGGCTTTATATTCTTTCTAAGCCCTCAGCCTGTGTATTTACTGATGGAATCCTATCTGAGCCCTTTGCCATCTCGAATAGTACAAGACAGGGGTGCCCTCTCTCCCAGCTAATTTTTACATTAATGATGGAACCCTTGGCCCAAACGATCCATAACAACACATCGATTCAAGGTATACAAATTGCAGACCAGCACAAGAAACTTACCTTTTTTGCTGATGACATCATCCTCATGTAAACTGAACTGGCTTCTTCAATATCTTGAATGTGGGTGTAACCAAATCTGTAAAAAAGGCAATACAATGCCAAATTCCATTCAAGTGGGTAACATCATCAATGACATACCTGGGCATATCACTAACCACCCCATCTAACAAATGGTTCTCACATAATTTCACTCTGAACACTTTCCTTTCTGAACACTTTAAACAAGACCTCCAGCAGATTAGCAAACAACACTTATCATGGGCAGGTAGGATAGCAGCATTCTAAATGTTTACACTCCCCAAAACTACAGTATTTGTACAGAGCATTGCCAACAGACATCTCTGACAACTTTTTTAACTACATGAAACAAATAATGAGAACATATGTTTGGTCAAGTAAAAGACCACAATGTCCTCACTCTCACTCTATTATTATAAGACTGAGGAAAGTGTGTTGCATGGGTCTCCCAGAAGCAAAAGACTACTATATAGTGGTATTGATTGATCAATCTAGACACTGGTTTACCCCCACAATGGGTAAACAATGGAGACACATAGCACAAACCTTCAGGCCTGAAGGGGATCTCGGCTCACTAATCCTAGCAAGTGGGCTACGCATGTCAGTTACAAAACAAAACACACAATAATAATGGCAACCCTCAAGGCATGGAAGTTCTTTATCTGAAATATTAATGTCAAAACCTTAGACACAAGCATCCGTATGAAATTGGAAATTTTTCAGTTTCTATCCCCGGAATTTTCACTGCATCACTGGTTCTCCCTCAAACACCAACTAATGTCTACTGTGCTTGCAGCTGACAAACTAATTCCATACCAATTGCTGAAAACTGAACACAACTTACCCCCACAAAGCCTATTCACATATAGACAACTGGCTTCATACCTAAAGAAAAAACCCAACCCACTCATTCATCTACCGGGGAAAGTATGGGCCTTCTTATCCTCAGATTTGTTAAAACTAAAGGCATCTTAATGATCCATAGCTATCTACATGACAAGGGTACTTTCATTAAAGACTCAGCAATACTCAGGTGGGAAAGAGACATGAAAGAATACTTCTCTGATATGCAATGGCGACAAGCCATCCACCATAACCCACAGCCTCCAAAAGTGTTAACTACTGGGAGCTGTCTCAAAAACTCCACCTGAGATGGTATTTAACCCCTGTCTAAATGCATACATTCGCAAATCTGGATGACAATAAATGTTGGCGAAGATGTTCGCAAAAAGGCTCATTAACACACATTCTATAGGAATGTCCACACATTTTCACAAAAAGTCTTTACATGCATATCTGAGATTACTGGGATACTAACTAAACCCTCTTTACTGCCAGCGATCCTCAGTTTAGGCATCACTTCCTTGCCATTCCAGCTTAGGATCATTGTTCTACACATTCTTCTCACTGCCAGGCTTATGATCATGTGAAAATCGAGACAATCTATAGTCCCTAACATAACCGACGTAAAAGCACATCTCAACATGATTAAGATGAACATACAATAGCCATACAATCTGACTCACTAAAGAAATTAGCATGTACACATATTCAAGCCACTTACAGCTGCACTCTTTCTTTATTTTTTATTTCTTCATTCCTTCTTTATAGCAATAAATCTACTTCCTCAGTAAAAAATAAATTAAAAAAAAGAAGAAAATTAAAAATTAAAAGTGTTATTTTGAAGTTCATTTTGTTAAAGCTTTTATACTGCATACAGACTATATTAAAACACATTTTAACACCTTCCCTTTTACAAAGTCTGGAAACTTTTTCATTATTTTTCTTTCCTTTGTTTTATTGATATAATTAGAGATGATAGTAATTCATTTCACAGGGGTATACCTACTGTTGTAATAGTTAGAAAAAGGATAGGAAAACTTCAAACTAATTGAAGAATTTAATTGGATTTTTTTATCATTAAAATGCATTTAATCCCTTACAATACTGATTAATTAAGTTTATCGCTGACAATATTTAAAGACACCATTTTCTTTCAACCCATCGTTCTAAATGAAAACATCTTATTGTACAAAATTGGACATGCAAAGCAACATTTACTTGTGTATAATTGTGTACACGTCCATATGTGCATGGTCTGTTTACTGTTCACATAGCCTTAAAGGGGTTGTAAAGTCAGTAGGTTTTTTACCTTAATACATACAATGCATTAAGATAAAAAGCCTTCTGTGTGCAGCAGCCACCCTCAGCCTCCTAACACTTGCCTGAGGTCCATCTCTGTCCAGCAATGTCCACCAGTGTCTCAGCCGATTGGCTGAGACACAGCAGTGGCGCCATTGGCTTCCGCTACTGTCAATCAAAGTCAGCTAGCCAATCAGGAGAGAGAGGGAGTGGGCGCCAGGCCATGCCCCCGTGTCTGAATGGACACAGGGAGCTGTGACTCGGCTCAGGTCCCCCCATAGCAAGCTGACTGCTGTGGTGGCACTTGACAGGAGGCAGGGACCAGGAGCACAAAAGAGGGACCTAAGAAGATGAGGATCTGGGATGCTCTGTGCAAATCCACAGCACAGAGCAGGTAAGTATAACATGTTTGTTATTTTTATAGAAAAAAAATAGACTTTACAATCACTTTAAGTGCAACAGTGCATATCACTATTAGACCATATTCACACCAGTGCAGCTTTGAAATTGCACTACTACAACTATAAGTGCAATTTTATGTGGGGCTTGCTGACATCTGTGTGATTTCATTTAACAGATGTCACTGCAACTCACACTGAAAATCCATAGAAATAGAGCAGGAAACTTTTTCAAAGTCACTGTGACTTGAGTCACAGCGATTTGAACACTTACATTGCCACAAATGGGGTGTAACTTGTCATGCAACTTTGAACTGTCAAGTCACATGACAAATCACACTGATGTGAACCAGGGCTTAACCAAAGAACTTACTATTTTGCTTGGTTTTGGTAAAGTAAATACATATCTTGGCTTGACACCAGTGTTCATTTTGGCAGCAAATTTCAATTTAGTTTTTGCCAAAAAATCCATTTTAGTTTTAGTCGCATTTTTGTCGACTAAAATCTCTAGTACATTTTAGTTGAATAAAATCATTTTAGTCAACAAAAATTCAAATGTGTTTAGTCAAATTGTAAAGCATTATTTAAGCATTTCTCTAAAATTTCCAAAGTCATTATATACTCCTGGAGTAAAAAAATCAAATATCATGTTATTATTTATGGTATTAAGGTTTGCACAAACTCACAGATACAGATTTAGCCACTCTGGATGATCTGAGAAGGCCTGTAATGCGGCACAGTGCGCTCTGGAAGGTGGTCTGAGGAGGCCTGTAAAGCTGCACAGTGGTCTGGATGGTGGTCTGAGGAGGCCGGTAATGCTGCACAGTGCCCTGGGTGGTGGGCATCTGAGGGATGGTCTGTAATGCAAAGTGCCCTGGATACCAATGCCAGTGGTCAGAGGAGGCCTGTGATGCACAGTTGCACAGTGTGCTCTGGACGGATGGTGGTCTGAGGGGTGGCCTCAGGCCTACTGTAATTGTAAGGTACCACAACAGTTATTACTGTACACTCACAGTCTGCTCTGCTCTAGGTGCCTGGCGGCACGGTCATCTCGTCCAGAGTCAGGACACGGGAGGCCTGGCTGGCCTGTAATGCACGATGCTGCTCTCACTCTCTAGGTCTCTGGTAGTCATCTCATCACAGTGAGATTGCTTGCTGGGAGCGGATTGTGGAAGAAGGTGGAGCTCTGTGAAAACCGGAAGTTAGTTCACAAAGGGAAAACATCCCTGCCTCACATTTTGTCCCGTTTTCGTTAACAGTCTGATTTTCATCATTGTTTTTGTCAGTGGACGAAAATGTGCTGTACTTTTCGTTTTGTTTTCGTCACTGTAAAAAATGCTGCTGACGAAATCTTTGACGAAAACATTTTCGTTGACAACATTAACACTGCTTGATACATGTGAAGTAAACCAAGTGTGTGGGAAAACAATGTATCTATATGGTATAAAAAGTATGTATTACCACAGCTTTAAAAACTAAATGAGAAGTGTCAAGCAGATTTTGGCCTAAAATGAGTAATACAGGACTGGTTTTCACACTAATGTAGTTCATTTTAGAGGTATGCATCTCATTACTTTTTTACATTTACAATGCTTTATTCTTCCTAGTGAAAGTTTCAATGCTGTCATACACTTCTATTTATCTCTCACAATTTTAAAAGCCTCTGTTATAAATCTAAACAAATCAATCTGATTAGATAATGAAGAAATGCATGAACAAGGGTTATCTTTTTTTAACAAACATATGCCAAAACATCAAAAAACAAAAACAAAAAATCAGCAGACTCAGGGATAGTGGGACTGATTTACTATAGGAAAGGTAGATACACAATTTGCCAGTGCTGTGATAATCTGTACACTTGAGAACCACAGCTGGCAAAACTTTAGCTAATCTGGAATGTGGAAGTCTAGGAACTTCTGTCTCTGCAACAAAAGTAGCCATAAACTGCTTATAAATCTATAAAATAAACGTGGAAGCATACATGTTTGCAAATAGCTTACCACGCCATTGGATCATCTGTGTTTGCTGCAAAATTGTGCTGAAAGCATTTGTTAATTGAGGTGTATTTCTTGTAGGTCCTGTATTGTGTTTTCAAAGTAACTGGTTTTGACATATACTTTCATGACTTCTTTTCACTGGCAGAGTAAAGCAGCAGATCCCTAAGTTATAAATCAGTGAATGTGACTTTAGCCCCGGAAGGATTTGTCCACTTCCTAACCAGGCTATTTTTTGCGTTGCTTTAACTGACAATTGCGCGGTCATGCGATGCTGTACCCAAACAAAATGTATGTCTTTTTTTTCCCACAAATATAGCTTTCTTTTGGTGGTACTTGATCACCTCTGCACTAAAACACAAAAAGAGCGACACATTTATGAAAAAAAAATATTTTTACTTTCTGCTATAATACATATCCAAAAATAAATATAAATGAAAAAAATATTTATTTATGAGTTTAGGCTGATATATATTCTTCTACATATTTTTGGTAAAAAAAAAATCACAATAAGTGTATATTGATTTGTTTGCGCAAAAGTTATCACGTCTACAAACTATGGGATAGATTTAGGGACTTTTATTTATTGTTTTTACTGGTAATGCTGGCAATCTGCAATTTTTAGTGGGACTGCGACATTGTGGCAGCCAAATCTGACCGCAAGTTACACTTTTTGGGGACCAGTGACATTATTACATTGATCAGTGCTATAAAAATGCACTGATCAATGTATAAATGACACTGGCAGGGAAGGGATTAACACTAGAGGGTGATCAAGAGGTTAAGTGTGTTCCCTATGTGTATTCTAACTGTAGAGGGGATGGGCTGCCAGGGACATGACATATATTGCTGTTCCCGATCACTGGGAACAGAAAAACTCTGACATGTCATCTGGCAGAACGGGGATCCGCCTTGTTTATACTGGCAGATCCCCGTTTTGCCTATGTACACTGCAGGCACACTATCTCCCATGCACAGACCTCTGTACAGCTACGGCGGTTAGTGTAGGACAGCCGACCTGCCACAGTATAATGAAGGTGGCTGGTCAGCAAGCGGTTAAGGCTGGGTTCACACTATTGCGAATTGAATGTGGGTTTCCTCGCATTCAGTTTGCATTGCAGGAGATTGTGACCTACTCTCTATGGAACTGGTTCACACATCTCCGCAGCGGCTCTGTTGCGAATTGCACAGGAGTCCTGTGCATCTTTTGGTCCGTTACAGGTCTGAATTCAGCCCAAAATCTGAAATGGTGAATGGAGATGCACCGAACTCCTGCTGTGACCCACTGTGATCT